>VWZT01008420.1:123473-134775 GCA_013397055.1 Pachycephala philippinensis | reverse complement strand
CCCCCCCCTTTTTCTGGGGTGTTCCTTGGATATTACAGGAGAGTTTGGTAAAAAATTCCTGAAGTGGTAAAACTGTTGCTGGGAACCCATCTGCAAAACCCAGTGAGGAATGCATTATGTGGAATTACATTTGATTAATAAATTTCCCTGGGTTGCTTTGCTGATGAAGCAGAGAAGAGTGTGTGGCCCCACTTACGCCTTAGTATCTGGGAGAAATTTCTAAAATTAAACTTCTTGTGGTTTTTTTTCCTCCGGGTTTTTTGGTTTGGTTTGGTTTGGTTTTTTGTAGCCCTTTAGTTAATTTCTTTCTCTTTAGGTCTTCTGCTTCTGCCTGTCTGTAACGCCATGTCCAAAGGTGGTGCTGAGATCCTGAGACGGGCCGAGCTTTGTGGTAGGAGTGCCTGGGACTGCCCCGCACAAGGAGAGCCCACCTTGCCCACGCACCAGGAACATCACCGAAGGTCACAGCAAGGCCAGTGTTTTAGGATGTAGTGAAAAAGCAGCTCTCGGGCTAAGGGATGGCCGTGCTGCTGCGCGGCGGTGGCTGCAGAGGGCAGTGGATGCACAGCAGAGGCACGGGCTGTCACACCAGAGACTGCTGCAGCCTTTGCCTTGTTAGACCGGCTTTGGCGGCCAGGAGAGGCCGGGTGGGGTCAGAGACGGTGTCATGTCACCCGTACCGCCACGCTCCAGTGAGGACCGCCCGCACTGGGACACCGTGGGCAGAGGACAGGGCGCTGGCTTACTTTTCTTTGCCAAAAATAATTGATTTATTTTTTTATTAAGTGATGTTCTTCCAGCTTCATGTGAGGCAGCAGCCCCGACTCGCTGCCAGCGCTGGTGACTGACATGGGTAGTTCTACCAGCCCTGGGCATCTCAACAGCCTTGGACCTGAACGTGAGATAGTTCATGAAGACAACTCCCCGCTCTGACCTGGACTTTCAGAGGTTCCATTTCTAACCCAGGACAGTGTCTTTGGCCTGACTTTTTAAAACAGGCTATTTCTCTTGACAAAGAGAGGAGTCTTTAGAGTATTTAAGAAGCGTAATAGAGTTCCAGTTTTAATAGTTTAAAGCCAGGAGACCTGTAGCATCATCTAGTCTGGCCAGCACAAGCCATTAAATAGTATCTTGTTTCCCTGAATAGAGGTCAGTGACTTGCACTTACTTAAAGGATACTTTTCAAGGGGCATTTTGTCTTACTTTGAAGGTGTCATAAAACAGAAAGTCCACTGCTTTCAGTGGTTAATCTCTTTCTTGTGTTTCTTAGGTGTTTCTTGTTAGATACACCTAAAAATTAATTTTGAGGGAGTAATTTTCCAGAGTAGATTAAAATCTTGCTCTATCATATTTTGCAAAGGTTTGCAATTTTGTCCTCATATTTTTGACAGATTAGCTGTCTTTGTGGCTTCAGCATCAGAGATGTTATTTGTCAGTGAATTGCATTTATAATCTAAACTGGAAACCACACATCCCAAACACTGTTATGTGAGTTATTGAAGAAAATGCAGAACAAATTCACTTTGCCAAGTTTACAGGAAATAAAACTATTTCACCATAACTTCTGAGATTTCTACTTCGATTTCCTTTCCTTTTATCTTAATCAGTGCCAAAAAGTGAGTAGATGAAAGCCTGGCATGCTGTTATGAAATGGCAGCTCTCACCAGCGTGCTACACCCCAGAACACCACCAAGGCTGAGTGCAGACAGTGGGCAGCTCTGGCCATGCTTACCAAAGCCAGATTTAGATTTGTAGTGTGGAATACATGTCAGTTGTGACAGGAGTGTCACAGCTCCATGTCCTTTCTCAAGCCTTTCCTGAGCTAGAGAACATGCAGATATTGATAAGGAGCAATCAACCCAGCTGCCAGCCCCATGACAGGACTCTGTAAATCCTGGAGAAGATGAGCTAACCTAGCTTTACCCTGCTGCAGGCTGCACAGATTGCTAAACTGAGTCTGTAGTAGTCGAGGCCGTAGAAAAGAGGGAAAGCATAATCTTAAAAAAAAAATTGGAAAGGAAAAAAAGCATTAAAAAAGCATATTCCTTCATAATTGCATACAAACTTTTTTCTTGCACTTGCATTACTCGGTTTAGATTTCAGATTAGGTTGGTATTAAACACTCAAGTACTTATTAAGAATGTAAAACTGAAAGAGATGTTCTTTATGAGATCAACAGGTAAAGTAACCACATAGTACCACGAGTATGGGACACATGATCTTCTCTGAGGTTTCAAAGACAGCTACATTAATTTTAAAAAAATGTTTTTTCCCAAAACGGTGTCCAGTGGGTCCCGAAGTCTTCATTGTGACTGGGTGTGCACACTGAGATGGGTTAGTTCTACTGAAACAACCAGATGGACCTGTGCATTCTTTCCGCTTAATCCCTGACACAGCTGGCTCATTTCACATGCTGTTCATATCAATAGATCACTCTCTTCAATTTTCAAATACTAAAGTTTCTGCTGCACCTACTAGTGGAGAAAACTATTCCCTCTTCTGTTTAGAAACATTTGCTATCTCTAACTTAGAGATATTGACTATCTCACTTCCATCGGGAAGTACAAAGGGTATTTGCCAGGTAGTCGGCCTCTTTTGTTTGGTGTTCTGGTGGATGCCAGAGAATAGATAGAGACACGTTAGCTCCTCTCTGTCTTAAAATTCCTTAAAGAAAAAAGGAGGAGGGGGAGGGTGGATTAGTCAAATTCAGAACAAATTTTATGGCGTGAGTCATCATGCTAGAGTCAGTAATGTGACTTGTTTAAACGGCAACTTTCTGTATAAGTAAGGATTTAGGGATTGGGCTTTTTTTAGGAAGTTACTTGGAAATAAACTGGAGCCAATTTTAAACTGGATTTGAAGTGGGTATAAAAGAGATGGCATGCATTCAGGGAAAGTTACCTAAGGAAATAGAATTATCAACAGGACTTTTATTTTAATCAGAGCTAAATGGCACAATGCTATAATGAAACCACTGCAAGCAATGTCTGCTTCCTAATGTAGCTAGTTAACCTGACTATTCCGCTGCAATTTTTAATTGTTAATGGGGACTCACACCTGTATCACCTTAATCTTTTAGTTCTAAGACTAGAGGAGCTAAGGAAAAGTACGGTCTTTTAAAATATTTCATGTTGCAGTTTGACAGGCATTGCATTTTTGAGGTTAATGGTCAAGACTTCCAGCAGATTCCCATTCTTACAGGAAATGTTAAGTGTAATGAGATGTGCAGAAGATGAAACAATGTGGTATAGTAATTCTGTTTGTTGCTGTTGTGGATAGCCTTTGCAGCTTGGAGTGAGTAAACCTTTGCATGTATCTGCTGTATCTTTCTCATTAGTCATTGGATTCCTTGGATGTTTGATAAAACTACTTCTCTTCTATCACATTTCAAACACAATTATGAGCATAATTCAAGTCTTGGAAACTGTCAGCTATAACGGTCCCAGCCAAATACTTTATTCTCTGTAAAGATTAAGAACTAGGTAACACCTATAAGTTATAAACATATGAAATTCACATTGATTTTCCTACAAATGCAGTTTGTGCACTTTAGAGGTGAATTTATGTCAGAGTTACATATGCTCATCCTAACAATATCACTGTGGGGTTTTTTTCTCTTGTTAAAAAGGACAAGGAAGGTGAAACCTTTAAAGGTGAATGCCTTTATCATGATGTGCTTCACCCAACATTGCCTTAATAAGCCTTTGTAAAGAGACAGCCAAGGCTCACCAATTTGAAGTCCAGGTTGCACAAAGAGCTTCAGTTTTGATCACAGTTATTCACTTTATAGTTTTCTATTTGTTTTTACCCATACTGCTGGAAGTCAGTAACTTGAGTCCTACTAAAAGTACTTAGTGGACATCTCTGATGTCTTTTTTTATTATGCGAGGTAGCTTTAAAAAATGGAATGTTAACAAGTACATCCATTTGAAATCTTAGTTTATAGATGCTGGATTTATGCTTCCAGGATTTGGTGGAATTTTAAAAATTGGATATGAACTACAAGTTTTTGAAAAGATTTTTTGAAGGTATGGGACTAATAAAAAAAGATTTTATGTCATTTGGGGAGGCTATTTAATAAAACTGAATGTACTTTGCAAGGATAAATTGTGACCAGACAGCCTTATTCATATTGGTCATGTTGGAAAAGCCTGAGTAGCTTAGACTATTCAAAAGTGTATTTCATACAGATACAGGGCCATGGCTCTGCACACCAGCGTCCTACTGCATATACAGTGGTTATAACAGGATGAAGGAGTAAATCTCCAGAAACCCTCAGCATTTTGACACCTTGTTCTGTCCTTTAACCACTTCATGTCAGTGCATGTGTATTTTAATACATAGGGTTTGGTATCTGACACTATTCCTTTCTCTCTGAAGGAATTCCTAACTCTTTATTACTGCTTCCTATTTTGAAAGACACTGCCTTATGTTACCAAGAGGTATGGTAGTAAACACAGAGTGCAGTGCTGAGAAAAAAGGAAAGGCTTCCATTTAGTTTACTATTCTTGAGGGTCCATTGGGACCAACTAATCAATCCTTTTTGTGCTTCTCAGTTAATGAACAAGTCATGTCAATTGACGCAGTTTTCTAATCCTGAGTATTTTTTCCTATGTGTCTGGAATAGAAATATCAGGATGGAAAAACTAAGTGCCATAGAAAAAAGTCAGCACAGATCTAGCAAAGAAATGGGGTCACTCACTAGCAGATGGGTGAGATGGGTGGGAAGCATGTTTCACTACAGCCACATGGGTGGGGATGTTATTTGGGAGATGAGGAGGAATAGGATTGACAAGGGAGGTTAGAGCAATAGTTCTTCAAACAGGGAGGAGAAGACTCCAGACAACTTGTCTCCAGTCCCAGCAGACTAGCCTTAAGGCCAAATTCACTCGTCTTTAGGTGGCTAGTTATCATAATCAAGTCCAGCAGACTGTGAGGCTGAGGTTTGTTGTATTTCTATAGTAACACATGGGTGTGCTGGTATTCTCTCAGCACAAGAAGATAGTCCTTGTCCTAAAACGTCTGCAGTTCAGAGGTCTGATCCTCTCAGGTGCTAAGAGTCCAGTAGTGCTTCTGGAGCTGATCAGTTACAGGATATGTCTGCAGTTACACAAACAGCACGGATGAGGACAATGACAGACACTTTCTTACAAAGGAAAGGAGACAGGGAAGGAGACGGCACAGAGTACAAGGAAAAGGATTACCATAAAGTAATGTAGCCTGTGAGCCTGACTGTACTGGGCATGAAATACCACTACATTTAAAGGAAATTGTATTTATCTCAGTGGTGCTGCAGCAAGTGAAGGCTCACCGGACTGCACTGTAGTCAGTAATCCTCTGGAGGCCCAGGCTGGGTTTCTGGAGGATATTTTATCCACAATTTTATTATGTTTCCTGAGGCAGGATTTTAGTGACAGGTTTGCTACTGCATGGCTGTGTGGCTTTTCTACTGTGTGTTCAAAGGGGTCAAGAATACTGATAATCATTAGGCTTATTAAACAAGGAAATCCTACTCCAGCTGGTTCCTGCACTGGTGTGGACTCTGCTCTGCTGATTTGTCCTTCCCTGTGGTCATCCTAACCCTTTACAGGCTCAGGCTCAGCCTGTCCAAACTGCAGATCAGAGTTCTGTGTGGCTGTGGGAGGCAGCTCTGTCCCACAGAACACAGATTCTGCTCCACCAGAGCAGCAGACATTGTACTGCATGAGACTGGGGGCACTAATCACCACTTTCCCAGCTATCCTACATCCATCTTTTAAGACTTTCTTTCTACTGCCCAGGAAAAAAATGAACAGTGCTGGGCATTGTTGGGCTACCACTTAATAAAAGACACAATTTTTACAAATATTTTGGCTTCAGTTTTACCTGAGGTCTTACTTCCTTTAAAATTTAAGGCAGCCTTCTCTTTGACAGGGATGGCAATTTCTTTCAAGATTGCCACAGGACTCAAAAACTCCCCAATCGGCAGTATAGTGGCAGTACAAGTAAGGAACTGTTTTCAGATTTCACAGCAGATTACCATTACAACTCAGAAATGAGATCTTGGAGTTTAATAGATAATTCTATGAGAATGCAAGCTCAGTGAAGGTCAAAATGACAAAGCAAATGTTAGCTGTTAGGAAAGCACAGGAAAAAAACCTGCACCTTACCTTCATAATAGCTGAAACACCATGATTCCTCTACATCTTAAATTCTGAGAGTGTCTCTGTCTTCTTTTTCAGGAAGGATACAGTATAACTGGAAAAAGCTCTGGAAAGGACAACGTGAATGATGAAGGCATGGAGCCGTTACCATAGGGGACGTAATCATGGTCCAGCTAGCACAAATAAGATGGGATTCCTCAGTCTGGAATAGATGTGGCTGAAGGTAGAAAGTGATGGGGTTTGATGAAGAAATGGTCAGTGTGAACTGCTAGAATCAGTGAAGGTCACTCCACATTCTTATGTGGTAGGCAGCAAGCACCAAATGATTTTATCAGGTTACATGTTCAGAACACAGAAAACTGAGTGTTGTTTCATGTAACACATCCTAGTCAGAGGATGCTCTGGAAGCTAAAATTTTGTATACATTCAGAGAAAGACTGAATAAATTCACAAAATAGAAATTCTCACCCATGTCAGGAAGTCTCTGGGCTGAAAATGACCAAGGTCTTCATCATAATTTCTAAGTAAAAGTACCAGGATGTCATTTACTGAGCTGGTTATAGATTCCTACCTTCCCACGGCAGGGATCCATTTTTGGTCATTGGTGAAGAGTTAAATATCAGGTGAGACAGACATTCAGTCTTGCAGGTAGGACCTTTTTTATCATTACCCTGGATTTCAGAGCATTACGATCAGTTCCATATATTTAAGATTTAAATATAAGAAATACTGAAGTGTGAGATTATTCCAAGTTACTTAAACCGGCCTAATGCCTTTTTCACCTTGAAAAAATCTATAGATTTTAGTGGGAACCAAGAGCAAGACTGGTATGTCCCAAAAGTGCATGGTGTTTCCAACCACATTGTTTGCCTCCACCTTCAAGAGTTAGAAGCAACATTTATTTCTGGTAGGAGAAAAGGCTAGAGCAATGCTTTGGCATAACAAAGGTGTGAACTATAAGGGAAAGTTCGATGCAGATGACAGCTCTCTCAAGAGCCAGTTCTGGACTGGGGAATGAATGCTCTTGAAAAGCAAGAATTATCATAAATTTTGCTTCTTTTTGCTCAAGATGCAAAATGTGCCTCCATCCTGCTTGCCCTGACAACACACCATGGAATTGGACATGTCTGGACACTGAGCTGTTTTTCAAAGCAAGAGGGGCTGCTGTAAATGCTCCTTTCCATGAGAAGCAGGTGAGAGCACAACCCTCACTTGTCTGCTCATGTTCTCTGGAGGGTTCCTGGGCGCCCCTGGTCATGAAAGTACTGCTCATGGGATGAAATTTTTGTGGGTGAGAATCCATGTTGCTTTGCTGAATTCCACCGTTTTCCATTTGAACATGAAATCTCTTTGCAATTCTCCAGGGTTGTTTTGTAGCATTTTTATTTCAATGATGTAAGAGCTGTCTGTTACTGTCAAGCCCATAATTAAAGCAGTGTTGACTGGTAAGTAATGGGCTGCAAAAGGTGTACCAAAAGATAATTACAGACACATTCCAGATAAGCAGGGCATGAGCAGCCTTTTTATGAGGTGTTAATGTCTGAAGACCAACTAGTGAAATTGATCTTGACTTCCTTCAGGATGAAAGTTCTGCTCAAACATCAATAGCATTGTACTGCCCTAGAAAATGTTTGATGTAGGGATTTCTGAAGGGTGTTTGTCCTAAGACTCCCCAGGCAGGCGCCTGGTGACAGAGCCCTGCTGCACTGGGTAATTCAGCATACCATTCATGCTAGCATGATTTTGGAGCCACCTTTGCAACTCCTAACATGAGGGCTGCTCTGGAGGGAGAGAACAGAGGCTGTGCTTCCAATGCCCTGCATAGGATAGGTGCAAACCTTTTTTTGAGAGCTATTTTAAAGATCACTGTGGCTAGTCTTTGTCTAATAATTATGTTGTCGCTCCTAAATGCACTTTACTTATGTATCCTTCATTTCTGTTCTATTTGCAGCTTGTTCCACCTGTGATTTGGAATCCTCTGTAGATGCACTTGTACCACAACTGGCATAAAGCAACCTTGGCAGAATGGGTTTCCACATTTGGACTCTACTTAAATCTATAGCAAAATTCCACGGATTTTTGGGGAAGTCTGAAGACAATCTATGAACTAAAGAGATGGTTTTGTTAAGCGTGCTGCTTCGAGTATTCCTGCTTCTTTTCCCACGCTCTTCCCATTTCCCTATTTGTGAAATTAATCAAAAGGAGGTGTCAGAATACTATTTTCCTGATAGGATTTAGAGAGGACATGCGGGAGCTCACGGTTTTTTTGATTATCACAGACATGCAACAGCATGACGATGCCAAAGGAACATGGGCATCAAGGGCTGGTCAGTGTTCTTGATGGATTAGTGTATGGTCAAACTGCAGCTGTGGCAGAAACTAGCTCTTATGTTAGGCCAAGTCCATATGTCTCAGCAGAAAAGGAGGGGGAGGCAACGATTGTCATCTTCTTTCCTGGAATCTGACTTAAAAACAAAACTCGCAATCTCTATCAATTAGCATTGCAAAGAAAATCTCTGAAAATGAAGGGTGTAAAAGAGGCTGCCTGGCAGAGTGCCTCAAACAATAACTCCGGGAAGTGTGAACTGCTCTCTCTATAGCTAGGGGATGTTGACAAAAGCCTGTTCTATTTGACCCCAGCTAGCAACGATGGACAGTCACTATTTGCAAGCAGTGCAAGTCTATGCAAGCCTCTGCTGGCTCCTTCTTATCTCTTCTGCACTGGCTGTGTCTATAAGGTGTGTATGTGTGTGTTGGAGGAGGTGGTTTCCCTCTTCTTTTGAGCTCAGCATTGCAGGCTGCCTACAGGGGCAGCTTTGTGTTGTAGTTAGTCCCATGAGATGATGTTTTCTGCCATGAAAACTGGAAATCCAGAAAGAAAAATTTAAGCATTTGTTCTCCCTCTGTCCAGACTGAATGAGTAATCTCTCTTTGTATCTTGCAAGCACCCTTGGTATCCTGGATCCAGTGTAGCATGTAACCCGGGGACAGTTGTATTGGAATTGCAGAGAGATGGAAATGTCCATATGCATTTCCATACTTTATAATGCCAGTTCAAATTGAAGCTCCCCAATTCTCTCTTACCCTTTGCTTTGCCCCTGTGCATCCCTATCCCATGCTGATGCCTGAATTAAGCTCGCCAAAAAATAAACTGGCCAAAAAAAAAGTGATCAGCTTTTTTTGATGGAGCAGCTGCATGAGCTTTGCTGGCCAAGTGTGCACTGGAGATGGCTTGTGCACCACTGTGTGCAAAGCCCTGTGGGGACTTTGAGGCAGCTAGAGGTGAACCCTGCATGCTTTGAACAAGAATCAATAGCTGAAGCTGAATTTGCTGTTGTGGGCACTGTCAAGCTTTACAAGTCTGCTTATTGTGTCTGAGTCTTAGTCCACCCCTACCTTCATATATATCTGAATAACAGAAGTTAAATAAACCCAAAGGGCTGGAAACACCTCCTGACTCCACATAGAACTGCTGAAGCACTTGCCACCTGACACCTTTTTCCTTTCTCCCACATGATAATTCTTGCTTAAATAGAAATTTTACTGTTTATATGGACAGGAAAAACTTCAAACTCCCCTGGAGCTGTGGAGGAGAAAAGAAATTGTGTGGGATGGTTTTGTGCTATGACAGTTCAGGCTTATGGGGATGCTAATGTAGAGGAAAGGGGAGAAGTACTGAGAAATTGCTTCAAGCTGTTGTTTCCAGATGTTTTGGACTACTTGCTGCTGTCATCCTTCTGAAATTCTGTGTTCATATGTGCTCCTGCTTGAAAATATTATTTCGGTGAGGTGGTTTCTGAGGGCATTTACCTTATGGACCGAGCTGCTAATGGAATCCAGTCTCTGGAGTACTAGACTCACAGGAGCTGACTGTCATCCCCGTGTGGAAGGACATTAGTTTTTTGTTGTGAAGCACTGTGATAGTCTGTGTAATGTTAAAAGCCTTGTGCAGCTCAACCCAAAAGTGGCTGCATGGATGACGGGTGCACTGGTCCCTACAGAATGCAAACAGTAACAGCTCACACACACTTTGTCCCTGTACCCTTCAGCTTCACAGCAAGCTGGAGTGGGTCCCAAATTTGAAAAACGAATGGGGACATTTTGAGATGAAAAACACATGATGTCATGATGCTGCTGTTCTTGAACACCTTCAGTGATAGCTATTAATGGTCTCACTGACTAATTGATTTGCTTCTCTTCTAACAACTCCTTTTCAGTGTTGCAACTGTTGCTCCCTATAAGTCCCTTATGTCACTCTTGGCTCTGTTAAATGATATTCCTGGCCTCTCTTTTGGATTAATATGTTGTTCATGATTTCACCTTGGGCTGATAGCACAGACCTTGCTTGTTCTCTACCTGACTTGGATTAGCAGGGCTGTCTGGAGGGCAAAAAAGCTGCCCTAGGAAAGGAAGACTTTGTGCTGAGCTCTTCAGCATGCACTTGGGAAGGGAGACTGCTCCATCTCACCTGGGTGACCTCAGAGTGTGCTGAGGGAGGCTTTGTCCTTTACTGTGAACAGTGGGTGTTGATGTAATGTCTAGTAAATCCACCAGCATTTTATTTACTGCAGTAAAGCTGATGAGGAATGTCCCACGGATGGGAATAGGAGCAGGGTAACCAAATGGGGAAGACAAGGACTTGTCACCTGGGTGCAGTAAGAGCTGGGATGGTTTGCCTTTAGGAGAAGGGTGGTATGGAAGCCTCCTTGCATTGGGGGAGCACCGGCTTTCCAGCAGAGGTCCAGGCCTGCAGTGCAGAGAGAAGGGGAGCTCCCTCAAGAGGGCTCAATCAAAGCTGGAGCGTTTCGTCATTAAATTATTCGCTCTCGATTTGAATTAAAGAAAGGTGGATGGGTTGGTGGCTGCACCGGGGGCTTCGCTGGGAGACAGTTTGGCTCTTTGGATGGGGCAAGCCCTCATTATGTGTATTTTGGTGATGGGATGACAATGGAGGTGTGGGAGACGGCTCTGAGTCACCTCGGAGCTCCGGCGGGGCCGGGCCGAAGTGGGTGGGGGTCGCTAAGGGCCGGGGTGGAGGGCTTTTAAGGCACGGAGCAGCCAGTGCCACTCCACCGCCCGCAGACCTCGGCCAGCATGGAGCTCGCCAGCCTGCCCCCCGCCAGCCTCTCGTCCGCCAGCCTGGTCCCCAGCCCCGGAGC
>VWZT01008420.1:60704-111007 GCA_013397055.1 Pachycephala philippinensis | reverse complement strand
AAAAAAAAATCTTGTCTTTCCAGGAGGAAGTGAGACCCAATCACGAACTTGTTCAGAGCCTCATCTCCACACACTCAGCCATTGATGTTAAGATGGCTTCAAGCAAGGTCTCTCTCTTCATGGACTCCACACCCTTGGGTTCAGAAGATGTAGGACAAGAGTAAGTTTTGAATGCTGAGCAGTGTTTGAGCATGAATGAATGTCTAATTTCAGGCTCTAATTCAGGAAAAAGTCTCAGTAGAGCACAGCTAGTAAAGTGACATATTGTCTAATTCTTCCTCTTCTGAGATTACTCATATGCCACACTATTTTGGGATAGAAATAATTGGTACTAGAAAGTTTTGCAAGCAGTGTAGTCCTGCCTTCCAGGAATTTCTTGCCGATACAAGTAACATTTCTGTTTTAATTCATTCCGTGGAAAATGAAGACATTTCCTGGAATGATTTTTGGCTATAATATTCAATATTCTTGAATGAAGAGACATTAAAGAATGCCAGTGCCTTTCTAATGTTCTACATAGCCTTGCTTTGTTTGAAAAAAAATTCATAAAACTGTTTGAAAATATTAACATGAAGCTTCGTTATTTCATTAAAAAGTTCCGGTGCTTTACCATCTTACCCCAAATGTGGTCTTTGGGAAAACAGGTTTGTGATGCCAAAAGAAGAGAGACAGGTGGATTCGAAGACTGGAAGAGTTCGTCGGAAGGCTGTATTTGAAGATGAGGAGAAGGAAAATGATGATGTAGGAAGTGATGAGGAAGATGACCAAGAAGAAGAGGAAGAAGAAGCAGTGTCTGAAGATGGAAGTGATGGTGATGATGAAAATGATGCAGAGGAAGAAAGTGAGAGAGAGCTCTTAAGGGAAGGGAGGACTGTTAGGGGAGCCAAGCGTCTGAAAACAGAGGTGGCTCAGGAAGAGGCTGTGAATGAACTGCCAGCATTTGCAGACAGTGATGATGATCTGGAGATGAGCTCTGAAGAAGAAGGAGAAACTGCCCCTGAAGACAGTGAGATGGAGGAGGATGATGAGGAGGAAGAGGAGGAGGGGGATGAACAAAGAACTTGTGAAGATAAAAGCTCAGATAGTGAATTTGAGGCTGCAAACAAAAGAGCTGAATCTAAGCAGTGTGATATGAATAGGGAATGTACAGAAACAAAATCCCAAATCTCAGATCACAGTCCCAAAAGAAAAGCAGTGCTCACTACAGATTCAGGAAACTGCACCGCGGAAGAGGCATCAGAATCTGAGGATGAGGACTCTTCCCTTGAAGAGGGTGATGAAGGAGGATCACATGAGGAATTAGATGCTGAAGAGTCAAATAGGAATGGGGTTCGGCACAGTCAAGGACAGAAAGCTGATAGTGTTAGACAGGCTAAACTTAAAACTGTAGATACTGAGGACGATGACGTGGAGAATCTACTCAGAGAGGAAGAGGAGTATGAAGAAAAAGTAGATCTTTCTGCTGACACAACAGGTAGACTATAAATGTTTAATTCTTACTGTCCATTTTTAATTGGATTAATTGTTAAAGGATATAATCAGTAAATACTCTATAATGTTGCTTGTCATGTGTATTTTTATATAGTTCTTACGAGCAAACTTCAAGTTAGGAAAGCTAGAAATACCTGCTGTTAAGCCTGTCATTTGCATTGTAGTATGCAGTGTCACGTTTCCTTCCTCTAAAACAGAGGTGATTTGTTTTATAAACTTCATTGATTTTGTGTATACTTCTCTTTAATCTTTATAGCTATGTGTGTAAAACAAATTCTGATGCTCTACTATGTCTAGAAAGACTAAAATATGCTTGGGGGAATGTTACTAAAATGTATTAACTACTCACTGAGCACTGGAACAGGAATCCTCATCTTCGGAGATGTTCAAAAGCCATCCTGACACGGTGCTGAGCAACCTACCTTAGCTGAGGCTGCTTGAGCAGTGGGGCTGGACAAGGGGACCTCCAGAAGTCCCTCCCAGTCTGGAACATTCTGCAAGTCTGTGAAGAAGACATGTAGCATTGTGAACATGATCAACTCTTTTACTGTTGTTAATAAGTTCTTAAAATTTTGTCCTAAAAAAAAAAATTAGTGGTATTATTTGTTATCCACAGTTTATGTCTCTGTGTGTAAATGGAGTATGAGAAAAAGAAACTGGAGGTTGTGTCTACGCTTCCTAAGCCTCTTGTCATGTCCTTCTTTAAATTGTAGCTCCTAATTCTTGTTCTTTTTTGGAGATAGAATGCAAACTTTTTTCCCTTTTCAGGTGCACTTAAGTGGAAAGAGGATCTCACACAGAAGGCAGCTGAGGCCTTTCTAAGACAGCAGCGATCAACCCCCAATCTCCGTAAACTTGTATATGGAACAGGTACAAATCTGTTTGGAAACTTGTCTCAATATTTGGTGGCTTTTCAGCTGCTACCAGGTTTTCAAGTCTGAATATTTGAGCACTTTCTTTTGGTGGGAGGCTTGAGGAGAGTTAATTGACTTTTTAATTGCTGATGCTCCTTTTCACTAATAATTGTAATAAGAAGGCAGTTTTTACTTTTCCAATAAAAAGCATTTAGAGTTCATTTTCCAGGATACTCAGTCGTTACACATGTTTTCTGGTACAGTTATTTCCCCCAAACATTTCAAGTTTGGTCATTTATATAATCGTCTGGTAGATATTGTGCAAATCCATTGTGGTAATTGTGTTTCATAAAGGGATGTTGTCTGATTTCAGGAATTTCTGCCTCACAGTGACTGTGGAATAGTCTCTTAGACATGGCTTAGTATCAGGTGCTCGTCAAGGAAAAAATAGCTGGTTTAAAAATAAGAGAAAATTGCTCTTTACATAATTTATCCTGTTAATTGACACTTTCCCAGTGGTTGTCTGAGTGTGTAGATCTCATTGTGCAGAACCTTTGTAGAACACAATGAGAATTTGGCTTTTGTAAACCTTCCACAGTGCAGGTGTGGGAAGACTTCCTGACAGATTCTCCAGTCTGGTATTCTTGATTTACAGGCAAGCTTAATGTCCTTCCTGTTCCTAGATCATTTTGGTATTGTTCCAATTTATGATATTGAACAAGCGTCCTGTGTTTACTTGTTGGGCAATATTTTTTTTAGATGATTCCAGTTATGCAAACAACTGGATCAGTGTACCTTTTTCTTCAGGCTTTTACATTTAAAACGGTTCCAGTTTGGTTCTTTCATTTTTTCAAACTGCTGCAGCTGTTGTGAAACATAAGAAGAGAGGTGGTTAATGAATTTCATGCACGTGCTGTGGGGGAAATCATCACAGGCTGTGTGTTTGGTTTAGCTGTCGAGGATGAGGACCAGGAGAGTGAGGATGCAGATGATGAACTCGGAGGTTTGTTCCGTGTCAGCCGCCCAGACAAAGCGTCCAAACAGAAGGCTAATGCTCTTGACTGCTCCAAATTTCTGATAGAAAAACCGCAAGATTGGGATTTAGAAGAGGTAATGCCATTGGGTAATTGCTTCTGCATATCCTGCCTGGTTCTGTCCTGGCTGTGTCTCATAAAGTACGACTGAGTTGTCATTGAAACAGACCTGTGGGAGCTGTGGCCACAGTGTCTTATATTCTGCCACTTGCTGTCACTGTAAGTAACAGAATCCGAGGTCTGTTCTTACAAGAGTGGCAAGTTACAGTAAATCAGTTTAATATTTGGCTCACTTGAATGTTTGGTGGATAATAGTTTGCTGTTCATTTATCAAAAAGTAAAAAGCAGGGGGGAGACCCAAGTAAAAATAAAATGTAGGGTAGAGATTTTCGTAGTGTAAAGACCTTTGGGCAAGATTCAACTTGGGTTCGAATTCCTGCTTTTGCTGAGGCATTGTGTAGTTTCGGTAATGGTGTCTTGATGTGGAGCTGCATGTAGGCATTGTCTCTGAGGTGGTATCTCTGATGGGGGAGTGGGGAATGTCTTGGGAAGTGTTTCTGTTGATGATAAGCTGTAGCTGTGCAAGGCAATGACCCTATCATTTTGCAGGTTATGAGCAGTATTCGAGACTGCTTTGTAACTGGAAAGTGGGAAGATGATAAAGATGCAGCAAAGCTGTTGGAGGAAGATGGTATGTGTGACACTTCTGAAAGTGATTCATGTATGCAGGATTTTTAAGAAAAGTATGACCTTTTAGTTATGTATATAGAATATTTTGCCTTAGTGCTCTACTTGTTGGTTTTTTCAAACTATTATATAAATTATTATATAGATACTAACATAATTACACATTGCTGTAAATCTCTGTAGAAACAGTAGGCACATACCACATTCTGGAAATTTACTTTATGAAAAATAGAGTATGTAATTTAAATTACGAAATGGAGTCCTTAATCTCAACACTTGGACATGCCAGCTTTGAATTATGTATCTGAATTCAGCTATTCATCAGGTATGGTTTATTCTTTTGGGTAGTCATGGTAGAAATAAACAGAAACTATTCTTTAATGGGAGGACAAACTTGCCGGTCACATTTGGTGGAAAAGTGAGATCTATCTCCAGATGTTTTGGAGGTGTTTTTGTTTGGTTTGGTTTTTTTAAATTAGGAAACACTTAAAAAATTTTAATAATGTGGCTGTATCTTACCTGCATCATGATTGTGGTTTGACGGGCTTCTGTAAGCATTTCTTTTTAACCTAAAAATTGTCAGCTATATTTAATTTTTTTTTTTTTAATTAAACATAGGAGCTCAATTGCTCTTCTGGTGTCTTGTGTCATTAGAGTGCAAACTAATGTACTGGTGGTCCTTTGGGATGATCTAAACTTTATTTGCATTTTTTAAATCGTAAAGGTATTGTAACGCTAAAGGAGGAGCCACTGGAGTTTAGCTGGGAATTTTCAGCTGAAGCTGTAGAGAGGGCAGAACAAATGTATAAAGCTTGATGGGAATCAAAAAACTTGGTCTGAAACGAATCTGCAGAGCAGTACTGAGACCTGCACAGTGCTGAGCACGAGAGGTGGTGTGGGGCAGTACAGCAGAGTGGTTAACTAATGGTTACGTGTCTCGGGTGCTTGTTGTTGCAGAAGAGCTGTATGGAGATTTTGAAGATCTCGAAACCGGGGTTGTGCACAAAGGAAAGGCTGCTGCTGGAGGAGAGGAGGTCTGATCTGCATTTTTATGTTCTTTAGCAACATACATGGGTATGAGTTTCTGATCGAGTGATAGGTGTCCTCTGTAATACATTCAGTGTTCATAGAATCGATAGGAAGGAAATCAATGGTCCCAGTGAAGAAAAGCTGTGTGTATTACTGACTTTGGAGCTTAGGAATATCTAGAATGGCCTGTTTTTAGTCTGAGCCTGGATTTTTGTTTAAAGGTAATTATGTAGAAGTCACCTCACTTATTTAACAGTAGGTGTCAGGCTTAATCAAGAGCTGGAAGATCTGGAGGCATGACAGAAGTATTTTAAAACCAAATGTAATCATAACTGTTTGTACTGTGTCATCTCATCTGATGCAGAAGATTATAGTACTCTGTTTAAACACAACAAACCGTGGAAACTTGACACAGTTTCCTAGTTCATTCCTCTTATCTGCATAAAGGAGGATGGTGGAAGCAATTTTATGCTGTGGCTTGGATATCTTCCAAGAACAGAGCTGTAGTTGTCTGTGACAATACAAACTGAAAAAATCAATTTTTTTTTGGACTGAGCAATTTGATGGCTTTGCATTTTGTTATAAAATTGAGGGTAATGGCATAATTTTGTCAGTTTTCAAATGGTCTGTAAACAAACTTCCTCCTCCCTGGTCTCTAGAGTGTTGCCTTCCAGCACAGTATTGCTCAATGCTATCAACAATTACTTTTTTTTCCCTCCTGTATTATATATGCTTATATTAGCTGCAGAATAACAGGTAGGTCAGTTCTAGGGTCTGTTCCCTTATGTTAAAATGATGTTTAGTCAAAAAAGCCTATATTTAAAAAAGGAATGTGATTAGATCATGAGGTCTTTCAGCCCTTGCTACAGTTATGTCTCCTTGTATGAATAGCTTACTAATCTCTGTCTAAAACTGAAATGTTTTTCGAGTGTCTAATAACTGGCACAATTAAAAAGTATTGTTTAATAATATCTATAAAAGTATTGTTTAATAATATCTATCAAAGTGTTGATCAAAATGGGTTGTTTTCAGTGAACGATTTTACATGTTTGACAACTTCCTGTTGATTAGTCTGGAAGTGAAGAAGGGGAGGAAGATGAAAACATGTCCAAACCAGAACCCGAGGAGGAGGAAAAGAAAAAGGAGCGCATGGACAAGAAAAGAAAACTTAAAGAAATGTTTGATGCAGAGTATGATGAAGGGGACGCCACATACTTTGATGATCTCAAAGAAGAAATGCATAAACAAGCACAGGTACAATCTGCTAATTTGACAATTTATCTGGCTATATGTCTTCAAAAATACTCCAGAGTTTGCCCCCTAAAGGTTTTTTCCTGGAGACACAGGTGATGCTCAGGAGCTATTTCAGAAAGTACACACAAAGAAATACATGCTTGTGATTTTTTTATGCTTGAACTTTTTGATTCTGTTAGCTGGAAAGGAAACCAAGCAGACAAGCCAGACAAATGAAGCTTAATTTAAACTGTGTGCAGTAGTTAACCATACTTCAATTCACTGAATAAGCCAGGATGTATCATCTAAACTTCAACTCCTTAAAAAGTTTTTAAATAAAAAAAGGCATCCTTTTATGTGTAGGAAGGGGAAAATCTTTCTCATATTAATTTGTGCCATATATTTTCCCAGTATTATTTTTAGTTTGATCTTTTGCAGTGTTATTAATGGATAAGTAAATGCTGTGTGACAGTCTTTTTCATCCAACTGTGAAGTTATTTTGAGGAAAAAATAGTTGAGGACTGTTGCTCTGTACATGTGGTAGAAGTCTTCAGCATAACTGTATCCAGAATGTGAGGTGTTGATTTTGTTCCAGGTCTTTGTTTTTCTACATAAGAACTTGTAAGCTTAAAAGTAGCTTCTTTCTTTGACTGACTTGGGAGAACACTGCCTTACATTGCTAATAGCTTCACTGTCTTGTCTTCTGACAAAATTTTGCCCTAAATAGTTGTTAAATTAATCCTTACCTGCTTGTATTAGCCTCTGTCACAAAGGATAATATGAGCTCTGGTATGCTGATGTACTGAGAGCACTTAAAAGGGTAAAGAAGGACATTCTGGTAAAAGAATCAGTGTCTTATGGGTAGCTAAACATGAGGAGCTAGAACAGGAGGGTGAGGCTTCTGTTATTCATGAGGATGTCTTCTTAAATATTTGCACAGTATCTACATTCTTATATGGTAAGATAAAGAAGAGCTTTTGATAATGTACAGTGTGAGGATGCACAAAAGTATTTTTAAACTGCTGAGTAAGATAGGAGCGCAGCATCCTCAGAAAGTGACACCTTAAAGATCAGGACATTAACTTTGAAACGTCCTTGGGCTCCTGAATCAAAAAATGTACTTTTGGCAGTTGTGTCTTTAAAATCCAAAGTCACCATTGTGAAAGGTGTTTCAGAAGTCACTCAGTCATTTGCTTCTCTTGGGTACTGTCTTTCAAGTAGACTAACAGGCCCACTTGGGATTTCAAATTGGAAGGGCTTTGTGGTGGTAGAGATCTTGCACTGAATAAAAAGTCACAAAACCTACTAGATCTTTCCCAAAAAGATGTATATAAATGTTAGCATGTTTTAAATAGAGCTGCCCCTTCACGAACAAGTTGTTAATACTTGAATTTTGTGAAACACACGGTGGCTTTCTCTTTGTCACATAGCTTAATCGAGCAGAATTTGAAGATCAAGATGACGAGACCAGAGTGCAGTATGAGGGATTCAGGCCTGGGATGTATGTCCGAATAGAGATTGAGAATGTGCCGTGTGAATTTGTCGAGAATTTTGATCCTCATTATCCTATCATCTTGGGTGGTCTAGGCAACAGCGAAGGAAATGTGGGCTATGTACAGGTACGTAGCCAAAGGGGTGAGTGCATTTTATGTGGGTACAGGTGTGCTTCAGGGTGTCTGGAGTTACTGCTTTATGTTTACTGAAAATACAGTAAACACAGGGAGAAACTTCCATCCTTGTTTCTTGAATAGGGGATTTGCTTTTGACACAAACTGTAATTCTACAGTAGCAGGTTCTGGATCTTTACAGGCTTAATTGGATAACCAGAAAAGGTTACTGTTGTTTAATGTTCAGCTGCAGAGGTGTCTCAGGACTAAGGTCTGATACTGTGATTGCTGAATTGCAAACATTAATTGTACTCTGACCTTCATGATCTATATGCAAGTGACTACAGAAAAGTTACTAGCACATATATAGATGTATTTTTAGTATAATACTTGCTTGTATGCATACAAACACAACTTCAGAGTGAGTGAAATACTGATTGATCTTTCCAGTCAACCTAATGTTAGTGAGAATGTTTGAAGATAAACAGAGATAAAGCTTAGTGTATAAAAAATTCTAGCGCAGATAGAAATTACTTTCAATCATTCCTGAAAAAATAAGGCTTGAATTTCAGGATCACTAGTGCTGTCCTGTAGTAGCATGGTTCACCTTCTCTCCTAACCAGCTGCGCCTGAAGAAGCACCGGTGGTACAAGAAGATCCTTAAGACCCGCGATCCCCTAATCCTGTCGCTGGGCTGGAGGCGCTTCCAGACCATCCCCATGTTCTACATCGAGGACCACAACGGGCGGCAGCGGCTGCTGAAGTACACCCCCCAGCACATGCACTGCGGGGCAGCTTTCTGGGGTGAGGCCCTGCTGGAGGTGCTCTCCTCGGTCACTTCATCGGTGTCAAAGTCTCGAAATGTATCAGGAAATACAGCTTTTGGAATGAGAAGTCTTTAAATTTCCCCATGGAACATAAAACAACACCAAGTAGTATGGGAAAATAGGCAGTTGTCTAATATTTGGGAATTACTTAAATGGTTTGTGAATTGCTTGGCTTTTAATCAAATTCTGAGCCTTCTGCTAAGTTGTAGCATATCAAAGAGGAACCTGATTTGTTGGCTGTGTGCAGAGAGACTTTGCACGAATTATGGGTCCAGACCCTGCATGGGTAACTTCTTGTTAACCATTCTTTTGACTTTCATGGGGCTTTACATGTGAGTAATAGTTTGAGTGCTTTAAAATTTGGTTTTCTTCATTGAGTATATTTGCTGTGTATTTCTAAGCTTTTGGAATTTAAATAGGGGGTAGATACTGTGTAGTAAAACTTTCCAGAAGTTTTTAAATTTAATTTTCTTTTAGGGCCCATCACTCCTCAGGGGACAGGATTTTTGGCAGTTCAATCTGTCAGTGGCACAACGGTAAGTTTGTTACCACAGAATGTTGATTAATGCTTTCCATGGATATTTGGGCAAAATAGGTATGTTTTGGGAAAAAGGTTTACATATGATAAAGCAATGTAGTTGTAGGAACTGAGAAAGTAACTGGACTCAAGCTTTTGAAAGGTGTATTGTGTTGAGGTGGAAAACTGTATGGAGAGGTGTGGGGTTTTTTTTGTTTGTTTGTTTGTTTGTTTTTTTTAACACAAACTTCAGGAAGAGATTGTTTACTGTGAGGTGGTGAGGCACTGGCCCAGGTTGCCCAGAGAAGTTGTGGATGCCCCATCCCTGGAAGGATTCAGGGCCAGGTTGCATGGGGCCCTGAGCAGCCTGGTCTAGTGGAAGGTGCCCACGGTGTTGGAACTAGATGATCCTTGAGGTCCCTTCAAAACCAAATGATTCCATAATTCCAATTTAAATAGTGTTAAAGCAGTATTTATTAAATATAATCTTTGTTAGATATATATTAATCAAAGGTAGATTCATGTTGGCAGACAATTGGTAACAAAAGCTTTGCATGGCATTGTAATGAGCTTGACAGTAATTAGAGTGGTGATTATTATCTCCTTCCTAAAATATGCCTTCAAGTCCTGTTGCACAGTTGTCTTTTTACATGTTCTAAAAGGCTATTTTCATCATGTGTCCCTAACATAACGTAGTGACTTAGAGCAGTGCACAAAGCACTTCTCCTTTGAGACTCTCTGTCTGAGTAAGATTCTGTTCCATAAAGAGAGCATAGTGAGGTAGATCACAAGGACTTTTAGATTGTTTCCAAGGTAATTAGAATGGCAGTTCTGGAAATCTCATTAGTGAATGGTAGGAATGTTATGTCACAGCACCTCAACTAGTCTGTACTAGTCAATCTGCATTTTTCATGCTGCAGTACTTCTGTAAAGGTTAGAAACTGAACTCTTAAAAGTGAGATGTGGAGTGCAGGTGCCCCACAACATCCTTCTCTGTGAGTTGGAAAGATACTCATTCAGTGGGTGGACTGTTCAGTGGATGAGGAGTTGGTTGAATGGCCACATCTGGAAGGTAGTGGTCAACAGCTCAGTGTCCTGATGTGCAGTGGTGCCAAGTGGTGTCCCTCAGGGGTCTGTCCTGGGACCAGCACCGTTTGATGTCCCCATCAGTGACACAGACAGTGGGTTTGAGTGGACCCTCAGCAAGTTTGCAGGCACCACCAAGCTGAGTGCTGTGGCTGATGTGCCTGAGGAATGGAAAGCTGTCCAGGGGAACCGTGAGAAGTGGTCCTGTGGGAACCCCATGAGGTTCAAGGCCAAGCGTGAGGTCCCGCACCAGAGCTGGGGCAACCCCCAGAGTCAACAGATTGTGCAATGAAGGGAGTGAGAGCAGCCCCTGCTGAGAAGGACCTGGGGATTCTGGTGGACGAGAGGCTGCACATGCTATGGCTGTGTGAACTTGCAGCCCAGAGAGCAAATCACATCCTGGGCTGCAGCAAAAGCAGTGCCAGCAGCAGGGCGAGGGAGGGGATTCTGGCTCTCTGTTCTGCTCTGGTGAGACCCCAGCTGGGTACCACATCCAGCCTTGGGGCCCTCAGCACAGGAATGACAGGGACCTGTTGGAGCAGGTCCAGAAGATGGCCACAAAGGTGATTGGAGGGATGGAGCACCTCTCCTAGGAGGAAAGGCTGAGAGAGTTGGGGTTTTTTATGACAGAGAAGAGAAAGCTCTGGGGAGACCTCATTGCAGCTTTTCAGTACATAAAGGGGACTTAGAAGAAATATGGGGATAAACTTAGCAGGGCCTGCTGTGATAGGACAAGGGGGAATGATTTTAAATTAAAAGGGTTGATTTAGACTAGATATGAGAAAGTTGTTTTTTACAACAAGGGTGGTAAAACACGAATAGGTTGACGAGAGAGATTGTGGATGCCCTGTCCTTGGAAATATTTAGGGACAGATTGGATGGGGCTCTGAGCAACCTGATCTAGTGGAAGATGTCCCTGCTCACTTCAAGGGGGTGGGACTAGATGACCTTTAGAGGTCATCTAGATGACCTCCCAGTCCAAACTATTTTATGATTCTGTGATTCTAAATGGTGTCTTCACTGTTTCAGAAATACACATTCAGCAGTGTCTTTTATCTCTGATGTTTCAGCCTGACTTCCGGATTGCTGCGACAGGAGTTGTGCTGGATTTAGATAAATCCATAACTATTGTAAAGAAATTAAAGCTAACTGGTTTTCCATTCAAAATTTATAAGAACACTTGTTTTATTAAGGTAAGTTTGTAGGTATGTATACTGTAAAACCAGATGTACTGATGTTAGGAAGGAATGCAACCTGGGATTGTCTTTCCTGAGGCAGAAGTTCTCAGTTTTGTTGAATGCTGTTCTGGATCTCAGGAGCTGCTTGTGGTTTTTTGAGCTCCCTTGCATGTGATATCTAAAGGTACTGATTATTAGCCAAGGAATATGAATTATTGTTAACCAGACAAAAATTCTGGAACAGTCTCCTGGTTCACATTCAATGTGATTTTTTTTCCTTCCCACCCCCTGCATCCTTCCTAAAAGCCACTGATTAGCAGTGGCAGACACCTTTGGAGGATGTAAACCTGTACCTGGCAGGTGTCAGTTTGAGCCCACTAAACTTCAGCTTTGGAGTCAAAGGAGGCTTCTCAGTGTTTAAGGCTTCTCAGTTGCAGTTACAGAAGTGTTTGGGGTAGGAAGTGTTGCAGCAGTGAATGTTCACTGACCTTCCTGCGGTGCTTAGCTGGGCTTTCAGGCTCAGGGAGAGGTTAGGTTATTCTGCATTTGGGACAACGAGCAACTAAGCAGTGATCCCAGCAATGAAGCATTCAAGTATTTGCACTAGGCAGAGACAGACTTTTTCTTCCTTTCTTGTGATATATGAAAGAAGCACAAACCTTGCACAACTGTATTGTATTAGAATCTCGCAGCTAGCAACTTAAGGCAGCTTGCTTGTTTTTAAGGTATCCTGTGTTCCAGCAAATTACTCTAAAGGAGAACTGTAACGCTTCTGTAGATATATTCTGTTCTGGAATTTTAAATATATGTATTTAATGCTTAGAAACCTTGATTGTGATACATGACTAAGTAAATTGCTTTCTGTAGCTCACCTCAAATCAGCTCAGTGGGTTTTTGGTATGATCAGCACTCTTAGTCTAGAGACAGTGCTATGCTCCTCCTGTTTCTTTATAAGATATGCTTGTGGGAATTACGTTTTTGTGGCCTGTGTGGGTCACAGAGAGAGACTTAGCATCTTAAATGATGGTGGGTAATTCACATTTTCAGGGGATGTTTAACTCTCAGTTGGAAGTGGCTAAGTTCGAGGGTGCAGCGATCCGTAGTGTGAGTGGTATCCGAGGACAGATCAAAAAGGCCCTCCGAACTCCCGTGGGTGCTTTCAGAGCAACATTTGAAGACAAGTTGCTGATGAGTGGTAAGTTGCACTTTCCATGTAAGTTATCACACAACTTTCATCCTTCTTCACAGATTGCAAAGCCGTGTCTCAGAATTCTGGGATCTGATAATTGAGATGTGAATTCAGAGAGCAAGAAATACCTTGTGAGACGCAGAGTGAAAATAAAAAAAGTGTATTTTATGTTGGATTTCTTTCAGTTATACTCAGAAGTCATATAGTATGCAGATGAAAAGGCTTGGGTTGAAGACATGTATCTTCGAGTGTTTTAGTGCTTTTCACAGCATGGTTTTAGTGCCTTTCTCCTTGAACATGATGAATTGAATTTAGTGGTTCAAGTGCTAGAAGGACACTTTCCTGAGAAATCCAAGGACTGGCATTGTAACTCCAGTTAGCTTTTTCTGTAGCCTTTTGGGGAAATTATGCAGAGGATAGTTATCGCCTGTGTTTACTGAGTGTCACTGTGATGTTGAGAATATGAGTTTATACTTACTTAGATTTATATGACCTGTTTTCCTAAACACCCCAAAATCATGGATGGTGCAAAATAAAAGCAAGTTAGTTTTTTATAAAAATGGGCAAAGGAAAATAAAATTGGTTTTGTCAGTAATTATACAGGCACATGTACATATATGAACTCTGGTGCTTGTTCTTGAATGTGAATGATGAACAGGATGATACTCAGCTGCCTGCTCTTCAGGAATGTGTGCTGTTCATGCCTTTATGGGGCTTTGCATTGCTTTTACCAAAAGTTGAAGACATTTGGTCTATATACCAAACACAATAGTAGCATGTGCTGTAGTGTCTGTTCTGTTCAGGCAATCTTTGCTTGGAATGTGGATGTGATGAACTCTTGTTTTAGAGCCAAGTAACGTTCCCTTTTCTTTCAGATATTGTTTTCGTGAGGACGTGGTATCCTGTTTCTATCCCAGCATTTTATAACCCTGTAACATCCTTGCTGAAACCAGCAGGTGAGAAAGATAGTTGGAGTGGAATGAAGACAACAGGCCAGCTGAGGTATGAGCGAGGCATCAAACTGAAACAAAACAAGGATTCTCTCTACAAGGTATATTTCTCTTTTGTTTTCTTTTGTTTTTAAAAACCAGTCAAATTTGCAGTGCATCTCAGACCTATGCAAACTGAGAGCAGTGTAAATACATGTTCATACACATGCATGTGTGACTTCAAATTTTTTATCCACAAGGCACAGTCCTGGCATGAGATGGGAATAAAACAGTTGAGAGCAGATTGTTGGGGGTCAGTTAAAGTTTATAAAGTAATCTGCAGGGTAGAAGTCTTCTCCAGAAGCTTACTGAGACTTCTGCTGTGCTAATTGGGGTGAGCATACCATTTACAGTTCAGTCCACGGATGTCAGAGAATGTTGTTTCTTGACTTTTGGTTTGTGTTTTCTGTGGTTTGTTTGGTTTGGGGTTTATTTTGAGGGATGTGTCTTTCTTTTTTGGTTTGTGGTGTTTTGTGGGTTTTTTCCCACTGAAAGATGAAAAATTAAATAAAAGCTTTTTAAGATCATGAGTCTTACATATGTTTTATATTAATTCTTCTAGCCTATTGTGAGGGAGAAGAGGCATTTCAATAAGCTCCACATTCCTAAAGCACTGCAGAAGGCTCTGCCTTTTAAGAACAAGCCTAAGAACCTTGAGAAGAAAGGCAAGACTCCAAAAGACCAGTGGAGACCTGCTGTTATCAGGGAGCCTCATGAAAAGAAGGTAATTATCACTTACTATGAAACAAGGACTCCTGAAGGGTAAATGTGTTGTTTAAAGCTTCTCTAACTATTGTTTTGGCACTTGAATCTACTGCTAATGCTAAAGATATATATGTTCCTAGTGAAAAATGATCACTTGCAATTTGTTTTGTTCCTGTTTGGCACACAGTGTGTATATGGAACTGTCACCGAGTGGATGGTGTCTATTTTTTAGACTAGTAGGTCACCTGAAGCCTAAATATGGCTTTTGTCCTTGTCACAGCACTTGCAAGGTATTTCACTTGGATTTAGTGCTCTCATATTATGGGTGAC
The DNA here is from genome assembly GCA_013397055.1 of Pachycephala philippinensis. NCBI lineage: Eukaryota > Metazoa > Chordata > Aves > Passeriformes > Pachycephala > Pachycephala philippinensis. The sequence continues at coordinate 96,251 of VWZT01008420.1, read as the reverse complement.
TTAAATTGGCAGCTGCAGTTTTTTATTTGACTTGTCATTGCCATGCATTATTAACATAGACAGGATTTGAAGCAAATACTCTACTTCCAAAATTGAGAATTAGAGTGCTTGCAGAGGCAAGAAGATCCACACTGCAGTTTAAGTGTTCTATAGTAGCAATTAGGCATAGCCTTTTAAAAGCTATCTAACCCAAATCAGAGTTCACAAAAATTAAAGCTTTGATTAACTTCCTAACAGGATAAATAATTAAACCATTTTAGAAATTGGGTAACAGGTGCAGAGATAATTAGGAACTTGCCTTGAATCTCTGATTCATTATGTGTGTCTCTGCTGAGATTAAACTGTTTCTTGCTCACCAAAACTGAGCTGCATGTGTATTGATTGTCTGCTTTCTGTTTTAGATATCAGCCCTACTCAGTGCTTTGAGTACAGTGAATAATTACAAGATAAAGAAAGCCAAAGTAAAACATCGGGAACAGCTTAAAGAATATCTCAAAGTTAAGCAGAAGGAGGATGAACAGAAATTCAAGAGGCAAAAGGAGGCTAAGAAAAAAGTCTATCGCATACTGGGACAAAGGGAGAAAAAGAGACAGAAGTCAAGCTTGAAAGGATCTAGTAAGGGAGAGAAGAGTATGTAAAATTTCATCAGATTTTAGGCCAAATGAGGAAATAGGGTAGCTGTGCAATTTTCTCTTGAAGAAACAAAAAGGCCTTGGACTACACCAGATGTGCTTTCAGGAGAAGGAGGAAATGCAACTATGACCTTATTCATGCTCTTGAATACATTTGGTAATGTATATAAATAAGATGTAGAAGTATGAATTTTGGTTTTTATGCAGCAGTATTCTGGAGGACTTTGTATTTCAGTATATTTCTATGCATACTGCATATTCTATCTAGCCAATAAAGTATTTTAATGTCAATTACAGAATATTGTTTGTGTTTTGTCTTAATGGACTTCAGTGGAAGAAAACGCCTCTGAATGTCTCTAAATATGTTCCTTACTTTGAGCTATTACCTAAATTTTGCCCTTGGCAAATCTTTTATTAAAAGGTGTGAAGATCAACTGTTACTGGGTGGGAGTTTTGGAAATTCTTTATCTTTGATCAGAGTAGCTCACTCCTGTGCTTAGATCATCTGCCCTTGCATGAAAGTATCTCAGTTTTCCACTTCTCACTAGGTTATTTAGCAGATCTTTGGAATAGTGTTGCATCCAGATCCTGTGTTACTTGGCCAGTTTTGGCACCCTGAGGCTGTCAGTAGATCCCTCACTGACAGCAGCTTTTTGGGCAAACGGTGTCAGACCTTTCTCAAATGTGTGGAGCTCCTCTGTGATTTTCTGTGGGGTAAACACCAACAGGGTAACTTGCTTCCTTTGGGAACATCTTCCTGTGTCCAGCCAGCTTGGTTTCGTGCTACATTGTTAGGCTTAAGATGAATGGAGAGAAGAGGTGGTAAATGGTTTCAGTCCTGTTAAATTAACTGAGATTTGAAGTCTTTCTCTGCATGACAGAAGGCTTTGAACGATCATTCTCTTGGAAGAGCAGAAGAATTTATTTTTTATGCCATATATGGCATCAAGTAGTTACTATGATATACCTGTGTTTAATACTTCATCCTCAAACAGGCACTGGGGCAGATAATATCAGTAATTTCTTGGTCTCCTTCCTGAATAAGTTTACTCTTTGTCATCAAGCTGAAATTCATTATTATTACACTGTAGTAATATTTGCTATCTCAGATGTGAGATCCCATGTGGAATCAGGCTACCTCACACAAAAGCTGTTGGTTGAATGGGTCTGTAGATATTTTTTCTAAACATTTAGTATTTTGGGATTTTCTTAATTAATCTCATAATGTTCTGTTTACTGATACTGAAATTCTAATGCATCCATCTTTGTCTATATGATATTAGGCTGACGCCTGACTCAAATTAATTTGTCAGTAATTTTTTTTTCCCCCTGTGAGATTCAGATGAGGTCACATGAATATGAAAACATGATTTATATTTGAATAATTGAAGAGTCTCTGCTGAATAGACAAGTGCTGCCTTCAGAGATTTACAACAAAATTGTTGGCATTTTGCCCCACAGGATGGTTCGCCATGACTTTGTTTCTGCAGGGTTGTTTCTGCTTCTGTCCAGCTGTGCTAGGCTGGGTCTAATCTAAGCCATCAAAGAAGTGCTTCCTATTAACCTTCTTTTTATGCTGTTCTGAGCCAACTTCCACCTTAAGTGCTGTTTGCATTTTCCATGCATTCACATGTGACAAGCAGTTGGTTTTTTCAGTGCCTGGGAAGCTACCACTGCAACAATTGACTTTAGGTTTTCACATTTGCTATTGTATGTAATGAAAAATAATTAGATCTGGTTTATCCATAATAGCTGTGCCAGAGACAAAAATGGAGGGCTTCAGTCTTCTTTTCATTGTGGAGAGAAGCACTGGGAGAGCCAACTGAGCATGAAAATGTTTCACTTGGGAAGATGGTACAAGATACTTGTTTTGGATTATACTTTCTGGGTTTTTTTTCTGCTTAGGTAGCCTTCTTCAAAGGGACAGAAAATGTTGTAAATTTAACAGACTCTTTTAAAATGAAGAGAGGTTTAATAAGCAGTGGGTTGTAGATGGGAGCTGGTGTGTGTTGTGAGCCCTGCTGAGAGAATGGCAGTGGCACAGGGAGCGGGGTCAGGGCCTGCATCTGCCAGCTGCTCCTGCTCCCCGATTCACAGCACTGCAGGGAAGGCTCCAGCGCCAGGGAGCCCTGCACGACCAGGAAGAGGCTGGAATTTCTGTCAGCCTGAAAATAGATACAGCCCCTGCATGGCTGGCAGAGATGTTAATGCTGCTTTTGAGGAGAACTTCCACAGGCCTACTAACAAAAGTACTTGGGTTTTGTCCCCAAACACTAAATAAATCTTAGTTTAGTAGTAACAGCAATCTCTCACAGTGCTTTTGGCCTGGTTTGAGCATGGACTGTTTCAGCTGTGCCCCCCCCGCCCGGCCTCACATCCCTCACCACAGCCTCCGAGTAAAGCTGCCTTAGGAAAACAAACAATATTTACTGCTCCTCCTCAGCTGCTAAAACAGCCTGGGTTATCAGAGGGAATCGCTGGCAACAGTCCTGGGCAGGCAGGTGGTGGAACGAGGGGCTGAACTGTTCTTATCTTGGATAAGCCCAGTCAGCACTGTGGGAGGTGCAAATAATTAGCAGTTGTGTTCGTGATCAAGTCTGAGGCAAATATGAAAAGCTGTAACAAAAGCAAAGTCGTTTGTACAATGATTTCCATGCTAAAAAAAGTAATGTGCTGGTAGAAGGTGCCGTACTGGTCATCCAGGCAGGGTAATACAAAATGAACTGTATGCCAAAGTATTTCACAATTGCCTGTGAGCAGGGGGATTTCAACAGCAACAGTTCACCCTGTGGAAATGTGTAACTTGGAAGAGAAACTGAAATTGAAAGGAAACAGGCATTGGAATTAAAAATAGATAGAGATGTGAGGGGTTGATTGGCAGCCAGGAGGGCAGTTGTGTTGCTGCTGTTACCCGTGGAGCTATTTGTGGAAGTGGTTGGCAAAGGCTAATGCCAGGTGAAGGGCAGCTGGGAGCTCACTTTTAAATGAAACCTTTCCCAGGAAGCATAAAGCTAGATGAGGACAATCTTCCATTTTGGGCTATCTACCCAGATTGACTTTACCAGGCCTCATTCCCCCTAACTGTTAGTGTTGTTTCAGTCTGATTTCAGGCTGGAATGGGTGGTACACGTGCTGGAGCAGATGTGATGTCCTGCCCTGTCCTAGAGGCTGGGTTGTGGAACGGGTGGGTATCCGGAAATACCCACTCCAGCAGTTTGCAATGTGTCTGTCAGGCATCCTCCTCCCCTGGCTCCAGTTGCTCACTGTGTTCCAGGTGTTCACCCTCCACATTGTCGGGTCACCTTGTTCTTCAGCTGTGGCAGAAAACCCCTCTGACTGACGGAAGAAGTGATATAAAATGCATGTGAAGGTAACTGTGTAGCTATTGGCAGAGGTAGAAATCATACCAGGGCTAACCAGCTTTCAGAGAATTGTTTTATACTGCTTGCTATTTTTAAATGGAATTGCATCTTTGTAGTGGTTTGCAAATAAAAATGCTATTCGCATTGTATTTCAAACTAAGTTAATATGATATTGTGGCATAGCTATTGGATCCAATTGATATAATTAAAATAAATATGTTAGACTGTCAAAATACTTATGCGCTGTATGTAATGCTCAACATTGCTTGCATATACAAACCTAAGGCCAGACTCTATCACTCAAACTAGGCTGTGTCTGTGCTGGGTGATGCAGCTAAACACAGAGGTCCTGTTTTTTCCACAACCACTGTGGATGCACGGCTCTAAGTGAATTCATTGACATCTGCACGTGTGTGCATTGCTGCTTCACATCAGAACTGTAATTTGTTCCTGGCCACCAAAAGAGTCTCAGGGTGTTTAGCATTGGCACAAACCAATGCAATTACACGTATCAGATACTGGTTTCTCTGCAGCCAATTCTAAACAGCGTCCTTGCAGTAACTTTAAAGGTCACTGTTGATGGGGTCTCACATTCACAAACACCAAGCTTAATTTGTTGTCTATTTTAATGTATTGTCCTGAAGTTACTGGGTTTTGAGAACATAGAATCTATTAAGAAGCTTAATAGAGCAGCTCATTCCAATTATAAGAAATGTATTGGTGGAGAAAATGGAAATGCATGGAAGATCAATGTATTAAGTAGTTGCCTGAATGCAGGAAATAGAGGAAATAGATGAAAATTAACTCTCTTTAGTACAAAAAAGATATGTGCTTCTATACAGTACTAAAAATGTTGGGTTGCTTGTATTGTAGGGGTGATAAAGCATTTCTGTGCTGACTGTATAAAATCAGATAAAGAGCTATACACAACTTTTTTCCTTCATTCATTTCTTTTTCCCAAGATGTTGCTGGGTATAGTTGAATTTGTTTTGTCTTCACTTTCTTTTTTTTTTCCTTCCCCTTCTGGGTTATATTTTCCTCTTTTGGAGGTTCTTAAATTCCTACACTAGAAGACTTGTGTTGAAAAGTTATTTGGCAGTAAGATAACTTAGCAGTGAACCTGAGATGGGTCATCTGTGACGATGCAGTCTGGAGCGACTGGCTCCTTGGCTTTGAATTTCTGTTGCTAAATGCCAGGCTTCCTGAGTGAAAAATCAGGGTTTCAGAGTATGGCCTAAGGATGTGGGCATTTGGATAGCGATCCCAAGTGAATGTTGCCAGTTTCCTTTATCAGTGGTGTCTAAAGAAAGAAAACAGGGGAGGTACTTTTGACTCGGATCAATTCTCTGCTCCAGTTTGCCATGTAGCAGTTTGCTGTGTCATCTGCTTTGGCAAAAACTCATGGGAGGCAGAGGAGGGGGAAAAGTCTTGAGCCAGTTTTTGCTTTTCCTACCTTTTCTGCTGTAGCCCCTCCTGCTCAGTGCAGTCACCATTGTAACATGCTTGAAATGTTTGAAAAATGCTATTGCAATTGTTTTTCATTTATTCTTAAGGGCAGGTTTCATAGGAGCTTTGAAACAAACCTGTGATCCATAGAAATTCAATATTAAAAGCCAGTTGAATTATTTACAGTATCATCCATTTACTAATTTCACCTTTTGTGGTATAAACAGTTTGCCATTTAAGCCTCATTTTAATATATGTGTGGATAATATCTCTGAAGGAGTTCCCAAAGTTTTTTTAAGTAGTAGAAGACTGTAGCCTGAATGTAATCAAATCTAGGTGAAGACTGGCTTACTCAAAAGTTGAACACAAATAGTATATTTGCAGTAGGTTTTTACTTTGAGTTGCCTGAACAAATATTTGTCTTGTTTTCCCACGAGAGGAAAGGTCAGTTGGAGCTGGAGACAGAAGTCCCACCACCATGTTGTGGGAAAGAGAGAAGAGTGATCACAAACCCTTTGCTCTGCATTGCTCCTTCCATAGGAATGGGGAAAGGAGTAAAACCACTGTGCTGGAGATGAAGCAGGCTAGGAAGTGGATGTATCATAGTCGGGACTGAACTCAAACGTGCTCATATTTTCCCTCTGGGATTTGCACCAAACCTGGCATTTCAGTGCCTGAAAAAGAACAAGAGTTTTGGATCACAACAGGGTTAAGCAAAGATAGGTTAAAATAACATTAGCTGTAGCTGAAAATCACTTCAGCCTCGTAAGGCTTGCTAAGATTGTCTCAAGTCTTCTCTTTCTCTGTTTTGGCTTAAGATCATAAGTTCCTTGTTTTGGTTCTGCTTTTTTGTGTTTGTTGGTTTTTTTGAGTAACACATATCTGATGCCAAAGAAAAACACCACTATGTTATAGGAATTCTCTTTTTTGCTCAAATTTTCAGCATGTGTTTGTAGTGTTGTATGCCCTTTCAAAAATTATCAGGAGAGGCTGCAAATCTTACAAGACTGCATCCTGTTAAAGATTCAGAGGTCTTTGGATCATGGGATAGTTTCCAGGGCACATTGTTCATTACAGACAGAACAACACAGGGAACAAGATGGATTATTGAGGATCTTGACAGATGATTTTGTGATCTGAGACTGGTCATAGCATGAAAAGAAAGATGGAGATCTTTATTCCTGAAAATAATAAACCTCTGACTTTTGATGGGATTGCTCGTATGATTTAAATGCGAAACTCTTTTTTGGAAGAGGATTAATTTCCAGCCTACTGACAGGTGTGCATTTTAAAATTATTTTATCCAACTTTTTCCTGCTTGTTCTTCTGTTTCCAAGATTCACTGCTTGAGAAATTTAAGAAAATCTAATTGTCAATAAGTTGTTTATCCCAGTGCCATACAAAGCAATTTCATTCACTTGGATTTACAAAAAGTCTTTTTTGTCTTTTTTGAAAGTTCATTATAAAAGGCTCTTCAGGAAACAAACAGATCGTGAGTCCAGTCCTCCTCCCTCCTCCCCCATGATGCTCCATCTGTCTGGACTGTGTCTATTCTAGACACATAATAACCTTTGGTCACATCCAGGAAGGAACAGACTTTCAAAAATTATTCCCAGAGTTGAACTGGATATGTTTTTGGCAGGTTTTCCATTCTATAAGGTGTCCTTTCTGGCAAAAATGTGGTGAAAACATATGTAAATGTGTTAGGAATGTTCCAATAAAAATTTTGCTTTGCAGAATTCCATTTACAAACGTTGGACACGGTGTTACTATTGACCTTACTCGTGTTGTAGCTTTTGGGTAATGGGGGCTGGTCCCTCAGGACAGGGTACCTGGTCTGTTTTGAGACCAGTAACATCTGCTAGGTCTGTTCTGCCTCTTGAGAGGTGGTCTCTGCAAACCCCACAAAACTCAGAGCTTGGCTTAAAAGGCATCTTTCCAGAATGCAAAACTCTTTTCTACAGCTTCAGCACCAGTGTTAACGAAGGAACAGCAAACACCTGGGAGTTTCACCACTGAGTTTTGCCTTGTCCTGATTGGGAGAGTGTGAAACTGTTTCCACCTGTGGCTGTGGTTGGGTGCCCAGTAGATGAGAGCCCTCCTCCCCCTGTGCTGCAGAGGTGGTGGCTGGTGGGAGTAAGGCCTGGTGAGGTTGTAACTGTCCCGTCACCTCACACAGCCTCATCCCTGCTCTGACTGTGCTGTCTTGTCTTGTGCTTGGACAGTTTTGGCTCAGTTGTAACCTGAGAGTTGTAAAGCAAATGCTGCAGTAGCCTTGAGTGTGCCGGGAGCTTCACCACGCACAACCAGCATTCAGGCTGTTGGTCTGATAGAGCTGGGACTCAGACATGAAAAAGTACAGGATAGATTCATGGAGGTGGGTTGAATTCTTTTTTTTTTAAAATCTTTCTGGTGGAGAACTTGCTGTTTATACTCCCAGTATAACTTTTCAGTTCTAGCTGTCCCCAAAATATGGGAAAAGAGTCAAGGCCTGTGAAGAGTTCAGCAGCAGATTAATTGCTTCCCTACCCATAGAAGCAGAAGTCTGCAGCTGCCTGTCTCTGACCATCATTCCTGATTCTTGTTATTAATTCTGCCTGAGATACTAATGAGTCCTGTAGGGTTTTTATACTGCACAAGGGAATGCCCATGTTTTGGGGGAAAAAAAAGAGAGCAGGCCTGATGGCCAGACCTCAGAGAATCACTGCTGCTTTGCAAGAAAAAGCTGAAGTACCTACTTTTCTCTCAGGAATCGGGTTTTAGTTCTGTCATTGGCACCTTTGCTGGTGGCTGAGTGTTCCTTTCTGTAAGCCTGATGCGGGTGTGTATCTGCATGCTCAAACCTGCATTGTCACTACTCTTCTGTGCCTCACCTGCACTCCCAACACGGGGCTGGGGGGCAGGAGGGGCTGCTCAGCTCTGTCACAGCAGGCAGAAGGTAATGAGGTCAAGGCACAGAGATGCACTGTGCTGCATGCCTGCTGCCACATCTGTTGTGAAGCTTTATGCATTTTTGCAAAATGCTTTAGGAGCTGTGGATGAGAGCTGGTCACTGTTGGAGGGACAACATGAAGGCCATCGGTGACCTACAAGTGGCATTGCCAAATTTTAACAGCAGGTGTAGAAAAGTATAAATCTTTGGGCAGTGCAGGCAAGCCTTGTCCTAAGCTGAAGCAATTCTAAATTCAGATATTTGGAAGGTCCCATGGTACTTTATAAATCCTGTAGAGCACTCTCCAAAATCTGGAAGCTCTGTCTCCTCTTGCTTTGAAGCCAAGAACACTTAGAGCTAATTCTCTCTTCTTTGCCCTTGCCATTGACCTCATTTATGGAGATGAAAGAAGGAAAAACAATTAGCTCACTGGGAAATTCTATTATGTGGAAGGGAGGTGGATGTTTGATCAATACTCTTGGGTTATGGTCTCAGCTGGAAGGGCAGATTTTTGTCTCCCAGATGGAGTGATGCCTGTTAGTCCCTGAGGCTTGCAAGTGGGAAAGATAGTGATCCAGCCTTTCACTTCTGGAAAACTAAAAGATGCCACTTTAATCTTCTCAAGAAATGAACTGTAATATATATTGGATACAATTTGTCCTGTTGTTGTTGGGGTGAAAGGGCTCAGTAGGGAAACGTGCCTTTCATTCCACTGTGCCTAATGGTGTTAAGCAGAACCCACCCCAGCCTCTTGCTCTCCCAGCCCAGAAGTGATTTCTCTTTGACTTTCACAGTGTCAGTGACTTACTCCACTCCAGCCTGTAGGACATTCTCTGAGGTCCTCCCTTGCTGACACAGCTGGGGCCCCGGGCATCACCCGTGCTGTGGGCTGGGGTGTGCACACAGCGTGTCCTGCTGAGGGCAGCCTGGGCCCCTGGGCTTCTGGCTGTCACTCCAAAGCAGCCTCTCCGCTACCCTGGGCAGTGAAGCAGACCTGGCTGCTCTTAAATGTTAATATTCTCACTGAAACAAATTAGCATATATTAGGAGAGGAAAGGATAAGTGGGCTTTTGCCTTTGAAGCTACTCTTGAATGATTTGAATCAGTGTTTTTTTCCCAACCACTGAAGAAAAGTATTAATTTACCTCATTTAAGGTTTGTTATTATGAAAAGACAGAGATGTCAATAGTTGTGAGCTCAAGGTTTAATTTCCAGCAAGAGAGCTGTTGAGAAGCTTTAGTAATGTATGGCTAATTTGTTGTAAAGTTAAAACCATAAACTAGCACTGTTAATGGGAATTCTTACACCTCTGCTAATGTCCTCCAACATACACATATTATTTTCATGCCACTAGTTGCCTTTTGGAATGGACAATTTGCCATAATGAGTAAAGCAATTAATCTGCTGAGCCTCCTATTTTCCTTCCAGCTATAGCTAATACGAAGAGTTGGTATATTTAGCATTTTTATTCTACATCCACTTTAACAGTCTCAATGGTTTTTACTCATGTAAGTGTAAGAAGCCTCTAAGCTACTCCAATAGCAGAGCTCATAAAATATCTGCTTTTGCCAAGGTGGGAAACAGAGCAATGGCATGGCAGATGTCCTTTAGTGTTCCTAGTGCTGGATTTAGAATATTGTAGGTGTGAGTCACAAAGGAGTGATTCCATATATCTTTATCCTGTCAGTGAAAATGTGGGATATTTTTTAAAAATAATAATTATTAACTTCATTTTGGCATGTTTTATTCCAGTTCATGTATCTTTTTTCCCCCCCAGTATGCAACCAGACCTTCCACCAATCTTTTATTTATCAGCTGGTCAGAGCATGGTGCTGACAGTGCCAAGGTCGTGGGTTTGATCCCTGCATGGGTCATTCACTTCAGAGAGTTTGCCATGGTGATCCTTGAGGGCCCTTTCCAACTCAGAAGATTCTGTGGAGTCACTCACTAGATTTCCCATCCTTGTTCTGCCCTGGGAGCTCAGCTGTAGCACCAGCACTGCACCTCCCCCAGGCAGGCTCTGTGTCCCTGGCAGTCCCTTGGCTCCCCTCCCCACTGGCCTGCTAGCTACATCCCAGAAAATTTGCTAGGGTTCTGTGATCTAGCAAACGAGACATAGGCTTTTCTGGGTAAAGTGAGTGATAACCGATCTGCTACACCTTGTTTTGCAGGTGTTTCAGCACCAAATCTTCAGTGCCAGGTGTCTGGAGGTGGTTTATATAAAGGTTGAAGATAGTCATGAAAGCTGCTGCTCTTGGAAGAAGGTGGTGGAACCAGGTAAGAAGGAAGGATTTGTTGCACTACTGATTCCTTAGCATTGCTGAAAACCTCCTTAGAAGTCGTGTCAGAAAATGACTTTCTAAGCCAAGTATGCTGTTGTTTTTATGAGTTTTCTATCAGTCGTGTTACTTGCTACATGCAATGCAGAGGGCTGACTGGGCTGGGCTGATGTTTTTTAGATTGTGCTGCTTTTTGAACGTTGTGTTCTGGCATGGGGTCCAGCTGCCTGTGTGTCCCTGGGGGTGGCAAGGGCTGGAGCACCAGGTACTGTGTGCTGTGTCCTTGTGAGTGCAGGGCCCTGGCCAAGGCTTGCAGTCCCTGCCAATTTTTCTTCAGCCCTCACTCATGAGTTTTTTGCTGTTAGTTTTAAAGAAGATAAATAGCACTACAGAGTTGCCTGTGTGCAGCAATAGTAGTGACTTACTCCTGCCAGCAGTGAGGTTTCAGTGGGAAATCTGGTCTGGACCCTGGTATGACTTCTCTCTGCTCATCAATGTACATTAGGCATGTGACCTCTCCTGCTCTATAGTTAATTATTTCATTATTGTTTGGACTTACAAAATGATCTGTTGCTAAATATAGCAACAGCTCCTTCCCTGGGTAGTTTCTGTGCCAGGGGATTTGTCTGATTACATTTAAGAAGTTCTGCTTCCTGGTCAGGTGATACAGCACAAGATGCCCCCTACCCAGAAATAGCAGGGCTTTCTGAGGGGTGCTCTGGGCACATCTGGGCATGCTTCACTTCATGATCTGGTCCGGAAATAGGCATGAGCTGCTATCAAACTGGATCAACAGGGGAGAAAAAGAGCTGTCCATAAAGTTCTGTCAGCAAGGAGAAGCTGATTTGGGCAGAAGCATGCACACCCTTTCGGACTGGAGGTGCTCACTGTGGATCATGTCAAGGAGGAGTACAGCTGTCTTGAATGAGCAAAATGGGCACGAGAAAGTAGTGCTGATTATGAGGAGGAGAGCAGTGATAGGATCACTGGTCAGTCAGCAGGCTAAAGTGGTGTGCAGATCTTACAATGCTGAGATGCAGATAAAGGTCTGGTGGAGCCGAGCAGCCTCTCTGCAAGGCTGTTTCTTGGAAGTGTGGGTGACCTTGGAAACAGAAGGGCCCTCCCTCCAAGAGGGCTGCTCAGAAAGCCTTGCAGTACTGCAGCAGAGGCATTTTGCAGTGCACCAGGTGGTGGGGACCGGCACAGGCTGGGATCAGTGCAATCTGGAATACCAGGTGGCATGCTGAAGCCTGGTGCCAGCACAGGCTTGCTATCATTCTCGTCATATAATTCATTGGTGATCTTGCTAATTTGAAATCCGATCTGTGTTTTGTATTGACTTAAATATCTTCTGCCAAATGAGTGGTAGTGTGAAAATCTAGCATTAATTGTTTGTCAAGACACAGCTGAAGAAACAGTCAAAGTGAGTATGACTCACTTGAAAGAAGTGTTTTTCACCTCTATTTCCCCTCTTCTTTCCACCACGTTCACCTCATCTCCCTTGTCTTTGCAGAGTGATGCTTTCTTTAGGGAAAAACACTGGGGCTTTGGCATTGAGAGCTCTGCAAAGGTACTGCTCAGGCTGCTGGAGCTACTGAAATACTCAGAGTAGCAGGTGACATGTTTTCTGTCACTGCTGCACTTCTGGTGCTCTGGATCTTTTTCTGGATGTCTGCAGTGGCATTTCACAGTGGAGTGAGATTCAGTGACCTTTTGCCGGGTCAGCAGCGTGGGGTTTATTCTCGCTTTTCTCTCAGTTGTGAAGCAAATGCTGCTGGCACAGTTGGCAGGTAAGACTGCACTGCAGATGAATCTGATGTGATGGGACTGCTGCAGTCTGGAGGGATGAATGTGTGGCAATCTCTAAAGCCAGGTAACTTCTCAAGTCTTGCTTGTGAAATGGCAAAATGAGGTGAAATATTTTTGAGTGCTTAATTTACATAGGTGGAGTATTGTGCCTTCTCCTTGCTACTACATCTTGTATCTATTTCAAGGGAAAATAAATAGCTTTAAAAATGTGGGTCTGTCTGTGGCAGAAGTAACACTGAATAGAAACAGTGTGAAGAAAACAGTTGTGTTTGCAAGCTGTCAGAGAAACTTGCCTCTGATTGATCTTCCGGGTTAGCAGAATGTGACAACCTATAGCAACAAAAGTGAACAAGCACGGGATAAAATACAAGGTCTGCTTAAAAATTTATTAAGTTGAATTCCAAAACCTCAGAAGGGTATTTGTGTTGGGATTTTTCTTTTTTCTTAGCAGTGTTTCTAAACAATCTGGAGTGAATTAGACCCCTACAATTGGAAATTTAATTTGGGGTTATCTTTAAATGAACTCTAAAAGCATTAGACTCTGCTTGGCCAGGATCTCTGCTTTGGGCCTAAGCCCAGCATGTCATCTCCAAATCAATTCCAAGGTCCCTTTCCAGCCCAAGCTACTATTGATTATTTCTCTTTCCTTTTAACAAAAAGTCATCTCTGCAGTGATCACATTATATATCTTCGTCAGTAAATCAGTGAAGGCAATTTCAGAGCGAAGGAAGCTGCTGCCTGAGGAAGCACTGGGGCTTATCTCTGGCAGCAGTGCAGCAGCTGCTGTGTGTGCCTGGGCTGGCCACTGCTCCCCAGCACGGCCACCTCTCGGGCTCACAAGGCTGCAGTTGCTCAGGAGTCGTGCAAAAAGGAGGATGTACACAGATTTTAGGCACCTGCCCTTCCCATCTCGAGTCTTGGAGACAGTTTTACCTTTTGATTCATTTTAGAAGCAGGTATAACCCTGGAGAGAGGGAGGTGCACTTTGGGGGGTTTGCTCCTAATGGGATGGTGCCTATCAGAGGTGCTGGGGATGTGTTGTGTCACCTCTGCAGTGACAGGCTGCAACATGTGGCACGAGGTCTCACTCTTGACCCAGCTGTGGTGTATTTTGGCAGAAGATAGGGAATACGGAATGGTGCTATGATAAGGTTGGAACAGTATTTGTGTTTGTGTAGTATGACTTTTTATAGGCTTAATTCAGACTTTTTAAGCAATGGTTTTGTTTTGGGGTTTTTTCAGGTAAAAATACTCTTTTATAGTAGAAGCTGTAATGGGAATCCCATGAGAAATAACTGTAAATAAGGGACTGATGTGTATGTAGTTTGTGTCAAGGCATATAAAATTAGAATAAAATAAAGGCCAGGTGGCAATACAAGCCAGAGCAATGGTGCCCTGTGTGCTACTAACTTTGTTAGTGCAGTTACCAATAATTACCACATCCCTAAATGACCATATTGTATTCAGTAGTGTCAGTAAGGTCAATTCACAGTCATAGAATGAAAGGGGACACTCCAATAGCTCTTAATGTGCATCAAAATGAGAAGATTGATATTGACAAGGTGACCTCAGCTCCGAAGGGGCAGTTTATTTTGAATGGCTGTAGTTTTCTTCTGTTTATGATTGACAGCCTCAGTGGTATGACTATTTTCTTTCTGTGGGTGTTTTTTCTTGTCTTGAAGAAGGAGCACCCCAGTTCGTGTTAGCTATTTCGTATAACACAGCTACAGTACGAGCTATTAAAGACCAGTAAGATTTTCTGTAGAAAGTTTCTGCACCCCGGTGCCCAATGTCCCCCAAGTGCCCTCTGATCGTTCTCTGGATGACCCCGCTCTGTGTTAATGTCTGGCATTCAGTTCCGCAATTAAAATGTGTGGCCTGACATCAGTTCCGAATTTGTCTTTCCTTCAATTTTTCATGTCCACCCAATTCATTCTTTTGTCCTCTTAACCTTCTCTGTGTCAGATAACTGTGTAGTTTATCCTCCAGTTGCCATCAGTGGAAAGTTTGCTGTAATTTATTTACAATTTCTCATCTTTTTCTACATTGAATTTTGTACTGAAAAGGAAATTAATTGGTATTCTGTAAAATTTGGAGCCATCAACACTTCTATTTACTCCATAACATTTTTTTTCCCCCCCAAATAAAGTGATTAAAAAGTTATGCTGTACACTTTTTGGAGGAAGAACTGAGTATTCTTCTTCTTTGCCTGCAGATCACCTGGGTACATTCAAATTTGTAAACTCAGTTAGCTAAATGTAGGCCCTGAAGACCTCTCTGATTATATTGGACAATTAAAAGCTCAGGCTTAGGAAGCACTGTTGCTATCAGCAGAATGAGAAAGGATTTTTAATAAACATGTTGAATATCTCCAGGATTTGACTGTTCAATGGTATTGGCTGTGGAGGGAGGTTATGCTGTTATTGCTTTAGTGATCAGTGCAACTATTCTGAGACACGTGGAGAAGAAAAAGAGGTTATGAAGTGTAGCAAACTTGTGAGAAAACACAACTTTCAGTAGAGGGCTCTTTAACCTCAGCTTCCTTGAAGGTTATGAATACTTATATTGCACTTCTTCCTGCAGAATATGGTGCTGCAACTGTAGAAAATGCTATACACTGAATAAAATAAATTGTACAAAGAGAAGGGTACATCCCCCCTGCCTCCCCAGGCCTCTTGGTTCAGTATATACAGTGTAAGATATTTGTAAAACAGACAGAAAGGAAATACTCATCCTTGACATTTACAATATATGATGCATCTCGGCAGAAATTTCTGGTGCAGAATTTGCTGCATTTGCCTTAGGTAAATGGATGGCAAAGGGATGCTTGTTAGGAGAAAAATCTAGAATACTGGGGCCAGGAGCAGTAACTGTTCTCAGAGATCTGAAATGTAAGGAGGTGACCTGGCAGTCCTGGGGATGTGAGAGCAGGCAGACAGACCTCGAGTATCTGGGGTTCTCTGCTCTCTTCTTCATCTGGTTGAGGTCCCCTTTCCCCCACCAAAACTCTGGTGATCCCTGAGCAGCAGCATGGGATGGCTGTTGCTTCTTGCCTGAGTGCTGAGGCAAGAATGATGCCTGATGTGGTACATAAAGTATGTGAAAGCTATGGCTTATTTTTGTTCTTCCATCAGCACACGTTACATTTCAGCTGTGTGTCCAAGTCCTTGAATATTTGGTGTGAATATTGTTACTAATAAATAGCAGGCAAATGTAATTCTTTTGTCTTGGTATAAAATAATACTGTTAATTTTTTTTTCAATATCCAGGGAATACTTTGCTTTTAAGACAGGAAGAAGGAGGTACTTTGTAAACTAACTTCTGATGTCTTCTCTGACTTCCTGTTAGTCAAATAACGGGGGCAAAAAAAGGAAGCAAAACTTCACAAAGAAAAAACCATGATACTTTGACTAACTTTTAAAAATAAGTTCATAAACTGTGCATTTGTAATAAGTTTACATTGATTGTTTTTCCTTGGATATTAAGATTTATTCTCCCTAGAGAGCAATAAATCTGAGGTGGAAACAGGCCAGCGTACGCTCATTTGTTGCCTCTTGGGAAATGGTGTTTGCAGAGCGATCGCTGGCCTGGAGACTCAACTCGTGAACGGGTTAAGTGTGAGAGCAGAGCAAAGTCAGGGACTCCAGAGTGAGCCAGGAGAGTGGAAGAGAGGTGTTTTTGTCAAATACTTGGAGAAATAGCTCTGACTTCAGTGATTGGCTTTGGCTGAGCAGCTTGATATTGCTGAGCCCAGTCATGCTATGTGCTATGTCTATTTGAGGAACTATTTGTATTGATGGGCAGTAAAAGTTTGCTAAAATATTTTTTTAAACAGATGACTGTTATAAACCATTTTTTTTTACCTCAACACCCTTCATTGTCCCTGTTGCAGCTTTTTTTTCCCATGCAGCTGCATGGAAGCAGTTTGCTTCCATGTGTTCCCATCTTCAGCGACCTCCTGTTCTGTTCTCTGGCTTTTCAGCAAAACTCTGGCTAAGCATCTGGACTTGCCTGGGGAGTCTTTTTCTGTGTAATTCACTGAAAGCCTCAACTGGTTTTACACATTGCCTAGAAAAATCTTGAGAGCTGGATTACAGCTGGTTTATTATTGATTGTTACTTTGCTAGATTTTTGTGCAAACTATTTTAAATCCTCTCTCTCTTCCCAAATTATCTCCATTACATGTTAGCACAAATACAAGTGATAGAGCTAAAATCCATGGCTTACTATGGGATGCAGTATTGGGCTTTTTTTTTGTTATATTCAGTCATGCTGGTGATAACACATAATTTCTGTTAAAAGGTGTTTACCCTTAGTAGTATTTCATTAATGGAAAGAAATGAAGATGTCAGACGTCCTCTCCTGTTAGGAAGTCTTCTGTTGGAAGTGCAAGAACAGGGCCCCAGAGGCAAAGGGCCTGTATTTTTAAGAGCAGTAGTTCAGTAATTGCTGCAGTCTTACTGTAATCCCAGCCTGCTTTCTTGGTCTGAGAACAGAGAGGAGGAGTGCTATGACAAGGCAAGTGTGCCTTTTCTCCCTTCTGTGTTAAGAAAGGGGGAAGATTTTGTTGATACATTTCAATTTTTTTTTTTTTTTTCCCTTGAATTGGCTGCTGAAGAGCCAAGTTTTTCCCCTGCTACCCTGCAACTGGGAGCAGTAACTGTCTGGTTACTAGATGTATATACAGTAAGTAAGCAGCATTGGTTTGCTTACTGCAAACTGAACTGCACTGAACCTCTAACGTCCTGCCAGGATGCTGTTGACAGCAACAAGGACCCTTTAGAGGTCACTTAGAAATACTGGTTTAAGCTCATACACAGAAAAATTTAAACTAATTACCCTTGTGTTGAACAAACTGCTCTTTGCCAAGTAACATGATAAAGCGGGGCCTTATTGAAGGGAGGAAAGGACAGGACATCAGGAAGGAAATTGGGTTTGTACACACTTAAGCAGACTATTTCTTCCCCCAGATACTGTTATGGGAACTTTCCTTCTCTGGTGTCCGAGGAGGCATTGTCCCATTGCTGCCCATCCTGCAGCAGGAGAAGCTGGCACCCCAGGATGCCCAGAGGCTCCTTGGCCACTGCTGCACGTGGGGTACTGCCTAGAGAGGTTAACTTGTGCTGCTCAGTCCTGCAGGACTGCAGCTCCTGCTGCAGCAGACTGACTGTTACGGGTCTTCCCGTGGCTGCTGTTTCCTTGTCCTGTGATCCAGCCTTCCTCAAAGCAACAAGAGAAGTTAGTCTGGCTTCTTTCTGTGGAAAGTGTCTTGTTACCTGCTGGGTACTGGGAAGTAGATCTAGAAATACTCTTTGCAGAGGTTCTATACTAGTAATTTATATTTTGACTAATATTTGAACAGGCTCTTGAGCCAGGTGTTTTTATTCTATGATATATAACTGAACACTGGTTTCATGCTTCACAAGTAAGCAAAACAAAGAGAGCAACAATAACCTCAGGATATCTACCTGCCCAAGTGTGTCTCTGGTCAGTGGGATTAAAGTGCAAAAGGGGCCAACAGAGGTAATATTTTTATTCTGTGGTCTGGGAAGGAATCTCATGGTATGAAATGACATATGGTAGAGGGGAAGAATGGTCAGAGGCAGGAAGGGCAGCTGAGCCTGGCTTGTGCCACAGGCAAACCCTTTGGTGTGGGGCTCTCCTGGCTGTGCCTGGTGTCCACCTGGTGATGTTTCCTCTCACTGCCTTTGGGCACTGTACCAGGATGCTGTGCTTTACCTGTTATGGTTCATTTTTCCATGTTACTGGAGAAGTGGTAGAGGTTTACATAATTCTTGCAAATACTGCTGGAGTAATATGGGATTGGAGAATTTCCATTGTCTAAAACCTGCTGGTGTTACACTCAAGGTAGAAGAAAGCACATGTGATCCCTCAGTTCTAGCATTTTCTTAATGTGTTTATTTTCTTATTGGGACAGGAGTTTAACCTTTCTGGCTTGTTAGCAAATACTGGTTTCTTTCAACAAAGTTCATGCAAATATAGGCAAGAAATACAGGAAAAGTACAAAACAGTTTACATTCATTCCCACAAAATAATAGTTGGAAAATTTCAGTCTTTTGAATCTCCATTTTAATGGTACTTGATTGCAGAAATAAAATGTATCTCTTCTAAACATACTCTTTATTCTCACAGTTTTTCAATAATTTTGCATGGAGTGTGGTTGTGTTCTGGTGATAAATACTACAAAAGGAATGGAAAAAAGATGTGTTTATACTGGCAACCAAATATGAGATTTCTACAAATTCATAGCTTGAGTACATTGTAAGTGTAATTGTTCCTGAACGGTATAAAAAAAATCCAGTTTTTAATTTAGCTGAGCAATCCGATTTTACTGGGCTGGAGCTGAAAAGCCTTTTGCAAAGGTGTTCTCCTCATGCTGCTGGATTTAAGCTAATGTTTTGTAGGTGTTAAAGCTGATGATGTGTTTCTGGAGAAGAAGGCTTTGGACCTCGAGGGTTTTGCCTTTGATCCTGGGGTGCACAGAGCCAGCCTGTTCTGCGTGTGTGTGCTGTCACTGTGCTGAGACACCCAGCTTTGAGCTGTGCTTGCCAAGCCAGAGCCCATCACATCTGAGGCCATTCCTGTCCACTGAGGATGAGCTGTATGGCTCTGTTACCCCACAGCAGGGCATTTCACCTTTTTCTGGACAGCAAAGAGAGTTGGAAAATGCTGTGTGGGCTTTTTGTTTTACATTTTTATTTCCACTATGGCAAACTGGACACCATACACGAGCACTGCAGTAAACACCTGTTAATGCAGCTGGAGGTCAGCTACATCAGGGGAAGCTGCCTTTGGGTAGTTCTTCTGATGAAGAATTTATGCTGTAACAATCTTTTGGGTTATTGAGTTCTATAGCCACACAAATTTATGTAGAAAGGGGAAAGAAAGCTCAAACATATGTAATTTTTTAATTTGCAGCAAATTAATGTATCTTAATACTTAGGGGTGGGTTTCTGAAGAATATTAGGTACAATAATTTTTTTTATTTGTAAATACAGGTAGATAATAAAAATTACAGTCATTGTCTAAAGTTCACAGCTGGGATATTTTCCTTCCATTTTCCAAAGACACCTGAGGTTTCCTTTTTGAGTTTATGTTTCAAAACTGATAAAACTCAGAGGACTTTTTCTTGCTGCAGTATTAATTTCATTTATGAAGAAAGCCAAGAGATCAAATATTGACCTGACCCAGGGAAAATATTGACAGTATAACTAGAAACTTTACTGGTTAAGGTGCAGATTGAGAACAGAAATCTCATACCCAGGGTGCAATGAAAGTTTAGAGGCAGCTTGAAGATAATATGAAGAGACAGGTTGCCTGAGTTAATACCAGATGGGGGAAGACTGCAAAACCAGAAGGGAAGAGGATGCATAATGCCTTTCTAAATTGTATTAGACTTTGGGATATAGTCTTTGTTTTATAGTACAGAGCAAAATGATTTATAGTCTTGTAATAAAAGAGTGTTTAGATGATTAATAATCCTCCCACCCTCTCAAACTTTAAGCCATCCATGTTGCTTTCAGAAGCCAAGATGTGACCCGTTGTACAATTTGTTATATTTCACTGGTCTCCTTAAATATGCCCGACACTGTGACCAACAAAGTCCTAGACAATCCTGTAACTTCATCCGGCTTGTGCGTTAAAATGCTTGATGATTTCTAGTGGGTTTTTTTGTTGTTGTTGTTGTTGTGGTTTTTTTGTTTGTTTTGGGGTTTTTTTTTGGTGGTTTTTTTTGTTTGCCCCCTTTTTAAAAAATTTTTTTTGTTTGGTGTTTTTTTTTATTTTTAAAATATGTAACTCTTCCATTTTTTTTCTACAGTACTGATGGCTTTTTTTGAAAAGACTGAGCTGGAGAGGATGGTAGTTACTGCCTGGATGTTACCCCTTACTTGGCCAGTAGGTCTAGGGCAATCACACTTCTTGGATGTCTTTCTCACTTGCTGTCTGCCTGTTCATTCTTTGTTCCACACTGTACACGTATGTGGCACTCTGTAAACCAGGTCCTGGGTTTGGTCTTCTCTTTCCACTTAATCTCTTCAGAAAGGCTGAGACATCTCCTGTCTCATTTGCTACTAAACTGAAAGCAACATAAAATGGCTAACAGTGCTGTAGAGTATTGCATTACATGACTTTTTGGCTACCAATTACTTGTAGTACAGTAATTATTAAGTAAAACCGATCTGCCTGAGGTCACAAAGCCAGGAATAGAGCACACATCTCCTGACTCCCGATCCAGTGACGCAGCTGTTAATTCACACAATTTCTACTTGAGTTCATTAAAAACCTTCTCCCACAGCTCTGCCTCCCTCGGCAGCCAAAATTTCTCCTTTTAATAGAAGAAAGGAGCTTCCTTTGGGACTGTAATTCCCCCCACAATGAAAAACTTATCCTGCTGAGAGTATGTGCTATCTTTTGAAGTACTATTAGCCCTTTCTGACCTGAGAAACAAGGGGGGGACTAAACTCTTGTATCTAAGCTTGGAAAGCACATCTAATACAGTCAGGGCATGTGTGCTAGACAGTTTTCATGTCTGAATGCTGTAGACAGTGCACTTTAAAAGTTCTCTGAGATGAAAACTTAATTTATTATAACAAAGATGGTGTTCACTCCCCCTCCTAAGCTAACTAAACGCTTACATAGAGCTACAGAACAGGAAAATGAGTCAGGTGTGGGGAGTGTGTGTGGTTTTTTATGGTGATATTTATTTTTTATTGTGATATTTTTATTTGTGTGTATCTTGTTTTTCTGGGTTGGTGGTTTTGTTGTGGGTCTTTTTTTTTTGTTTATTTTCAATTTTGAGGAGTAGATTTTGAGGACAGCAGGGACCATTATGGTCTAGTCTGCTGTAGACGTCAGTGATACAGAACTTCATTCTGTGATTTCTTCATTGAGCATGTAATATGTGGCTGGATGTATTTTTTTAGGTAGACAACCATTCTTGATCTACTTAAATTAGTGCCATATGAGGACTAACCTTTTTACATGCCAAGTTGTTTCAACTCTGAAGTGCTAATTTTAGTGCTACTGGCTAAGAAATGGAGGTGTATATACTCTCAGAAGATGGATGGCAAACATCGCTCGATACAATGAGAAAGCTCAGAGCATGAGCTAGGTGCCATTTGATAACAAGCTGGATTACACTTATATCTCACTTCAGGTAATGCACTAATTTAGAACTATTTAAATTAGAGTTTCATTATATTAATTTACTTCCATGCTTCCAATGCTTCAAGAAGTAATTCTGGATAGAGTTGAGAAGTTGTTTCAGCATACATTGTTATTCACAAAAGATGAATCCTGTATGTTTCTGGATGAAGTCCTACCTATGTTTTTAAAACAGTATTTTTAAAGCTTAAAAATAAATCTTTTCCCAGCGTAACGTATTATTTATCCAAATATAGAAAAGACTCTGTCTTAGTGTTCTCAATTACGTATGACAAAACTTTCAATGGAAATTGGTCTTAGATAAATTCAGCTTGACTCTAGATCATCTTAAACTGCTTGGGACTTTGATTTTATATTCTGTAGCCTTCTCCAAAGCTTTAATTTCAACACTGAAAACTAGCCACACATAATAAAATATTATGTGGATGCTTTTCCTTACTCCTTGGGATCAAAAAAAAGTTTATTTTTTTTTCCAAGAGTTCTCAGTATAGTGCTTGGAAAAGCTGCTACAGAAGCTTAGTGTTATGAGGTAAATAAAATTAAAGTGGGACTCTGCTGTAAGATTGAAGTTAGTATTGTGGTATGGAGAACACAAGGCATTGCAAGAGCTTGTAGTTGTGAGTGTCCAAGCAGCTGGGAGAAAGGAGAGGGGACAGAAGAGTAAATCCCCTAATTTCTGCAGATGTTTGAGCTGTGGGATACAACAGTACTTTAAGAGCCTGTTATTCCCTCTGTTCCAGGAGCAACGCCAGTGCTTGCAGGAACAGGAAACTTGGCAGTCTCAGCTGTCTCTTTATTAGAGCCCTGTGTCTCTTAACCTTTGTCTCGCCCACCTCAGGGGGCACCAGAATGGGGAAGTTTGTCAGAAATTCAGGAGTCTGGGTGCCCTAGAAACTGGATTGAGTCAGGGCAATGTGCACATGTGTGTTTTGCTGCTGCCGCTCATTAAGGCATTCCATGTTGTACAATGTAAAGTGTATGGTGGTGTGGTTAGTGATGTATAAGACTAAAGGTAACTATCAAAAACCTAATCCCTGCCTTTTTCAGGTGCCTTTAACTTGGAGACCATGACACGCATAGAAACTGGCATACAATTGCCAGTGATGCTCAAGTCTTTTATGTGTATGCATGTCCCCCTGTGCTCTTGCTAGTGACATGTGTGGGGTTTTCAATTTCTTTAAAATTTTTTAAAATTCTGTCTTCAAATCTCAAACCAAATTTTTAAGGAGGTGAAAGAGTTCATAGCATGTGATGGGCTGTGCACAGAACGTGTAGAAGTCCAGTCCAAACCAGGATCAAGCAAAATTCTCATTTCCCTGTGATATTTAAATTGATTTTAAACTGAAGAACACAAACCCATGTTTAACTTCAACCACAGAATTTAAATTAAGCACATGCTTTGGTGCACATGCTGAACAGGAATCACACAAAAATGGTGCCAGAGCAATTTCTGTGGAGCACATGAATGTATAAATGCATGTACTCTACAAAACCATCAGTTTATTGAGGATTGTAATATAGCATGAAGATTTTATGTCATCTTCCTGGAACAGTGTTACTCAAAGGAATCACTAAGGGAAAGGATATGCATGTAGAACATTTATAATATTGTTATACTGACTATAACTTCTGCTGATGGACAGTTTTTCTTCCTTGTGCATCTTATTGGTACTTTTACCAACTTATTTTAAGACAGCAATGATTAAATTTAACATTGATATTTCCTAGTGAATGGGAAATCCTGCTCTGGACTTTGAAACAGACATTTTTCTCTCTATATATGTATACATTCTCTGTGTGGAAGTGTGTGTGTGTATATATCAGAATTTTATATATATATATATATGTTTTTATTTCTATGTTAGCTCAATACTGCTTCACTACTTTTCCTTTACAATATGTCTTGTGAATCAGAGTGGTATTTTGATTTTACAAAAGTCACCTTAATGTAGTCTGCCAAGCATTGGTGCAATGTTTTGCTGGAATGTGATTTGTATATACCTATATAGATACCTATAGCCATATATATAGGTATATAAAATCAAACACCTACATGATTGCTCACAGAGAGAGAATGAGGTTTATATAGCAATTTATCACAGATTTTGTCAGTGAAAAGGAGAAAGAGATAATCCTACCTCCAGCCATGGCTCTAATCTTTTCATGAAGGGAACTGTCAGATGGGCTTTAATTCTTCCTATCTAATTGTGTCAAAGTGTTTGTGTCCCGTTTCTGGCAAAGAAAGAATGAAACCTGTTAGTTTTTCTATAAATATGTATGCATGAAAAAAGAAGCAGCCTGACTTATGAGGATTATCTTCTGCTTTTCTTCTTATTCTTCCTTGAAATGATCAGAGATCCCTATCAGTGTTCTGAAATGTTAAATATTGAACATCAGCAAGTACAGAACAGTAAGCCTCAAAATTTCTCAAAAATAAAAAATCATACGGACAATGTAACTATTCTCATTTTACAGATCAGAAAGATCTGTCTTAAGGATTATGGATTTTACCTAAGGCTGTAGGGAATCCTGGCTGAGCCTGCAATTAAATGCAGCGTGTCTTGTGTGTCTTGTTCTAATATCTTATCTATGAAATGATGCTCACTTTTAACTCACAGTTCACCTATGGATACAGTACATTGCAGTTCAAATAAGAGGATTCTTGTGTGTGGATATGGTTTTTAACACTCTGGTAGAAGGTTGGAAAGGCACATCAGAAAATGTGTGTGTAGGGGGAAGGAAGAGACACATCCGTCTGTTGCAATGATACAGCATCTACGATGATGTGCATTATTTGGAAAAGAACCCATTAAGAACAGCAAGCTTGAAAGCCAAAACAAATGACAGGATATGTGAAGGATTAGTTGGATAGAGCATCTGTTATTAATACTGAACGGTACTTTTTGAAAACAAATGTGAAGTTTTAGCACAGTGGTGAAAATTAATTTTGATGCCCTTCCATGAAACACAGTATGAATTAGAGTCATGCTCTTCTTTATTTAGAAATAATATTTTCAGTTCTTGCTTTATGTGAAGCCTGAACGCAAATTCAATCCTAAGTGGTGAAGTGATGCCTGGAATGCTGGCTCTTTCTGATCCTCTAGAGGACAGTGTGTCTGATACAGCACAGCAGGTCCTTTCTTTTAGGGGCAGTTAATGACATGCTTGATCAAGGAAAGGCAGGCTGGCTAATGCTCCTCTATTGATAGTAAGCAATGGAAAATTAGCAAGAAACTGTGTATGTTTGGAGAGATTTATTGATCTGATTTCCCTGTGCAGAACTGATTTCTCCATGAAAGCAATCTACCTGTTCTCAGGACCCTAAGCATACACACGCAAAGTATAATTGAGTCTGGCAATCATGATAAATACAGATTGTTCTCAGGAGTCATTCTCAGGTGTCTCCAAAGCATGAACACACCATATTGTGATTATTGCGTGTCTGTAGCAGACTGGGATTTGAAGCGCTTCTGGAGTACTTTTCTTCAAAATTTGCCATAATGATCCATTCCTTCTTAGAATTTATTTGTCAGTCGACAGTGACAGTTGTGAATGTCACTGTTTATAACTGTTGTGAACATTAAAGGCTGAGTACATTTCATGCTGAGGTCTGTGCAGTTTTCCTTGACTACAAACACAAGTTTACCCACTTGTAATCATGTAACTTCATCAACTTGAGATCATGCACAGAAAGGTTCAAGCTCAGCTATACAATAGAGATGTCCATTGCTACAGCCTGTACTCAGATGACTCTTTATTCATCTTTGTAGCAGCAGCATTCATGGAAGGGTTGTAGACCACAATGAATAAGCATACTTTATAGATATACTTGAGTATATTTATTATTTATAAATACAAGCTATACTGTATATTGAATGCACTGCAATACCCTTTTATCTGCTTTGGACACACAGTGAGGGTGAAAGGATACATCTCAACAGGAACACCAGAGATTGGCTTTCATTTTTTATTGTGTTAAGAAGCTTGGTCGCCTCCCTTCCTCAGCTCTGTTTAGACTGAAAACTGGCGGTAAGGAGGAAAGGTGCCTTTCTGTGTGCTAATACTGAGGAAGGACAGACAGAGATTTATGTCATTTACAGCATAAGAGTTCTCTGGAAAAAAAAAGACTAAAACCCCGTCTTCCTGCTTGACTTTATGCCTTGCGTCATTGAAATGCATTTGCAGATCGTGTGTTTGCTCAAGTCTCTGGCTGTCCTTCTGTGAAGTGAGCAGCAATTCTAACTTGTTAACTTGCAAGTGGAAAGGTCACTTCTCTGTTTCTGATTAGATGGCAGGTAAATGGGAAAGATGGATTGTTGGTGTGTGACAGGAAAGACCAAGTAGCATTTCTTAGCTGCTCGTAGGCAGGCAGATGGCAGGCAGAGCCACTGACTATTGCCTGGCTTTGGGGCGTAGTGCTTGTGCGTCTTACAACACAACAAACTCCTAGTTGCATTGAACTCCCTGGCTAGATGAACCCAAATGAATTTGAGATTTTACTTGACAAAATTAATTCAAATAGTTGTAAGTCATATTAGTATGAACAACTATATAGGCAATATAATGTTCTTTTCTTCATCATCTAAAAATTGTCATCTGAAGACAGAAAATGCCTTAGGGACTAAAGTATCCTAAATGCCTTCTGAGGTTTTTTCTTTCCTACTAGTACCTTGCAATGGTTCTACCAGTTGAAACGCCAGTGGACAAATTATTTTGCAAAATTCTATCATCATTCATATGGGTATTTTTCACTTCCTGAAAGAGAATAATGGAAGAACTGTGGGCTTTGAACTTTTGAATTGGTTAATTTGTATGGCTTGATATAGGATGAAAACTTGCTTACTTGTGCTGTCATTTTCTGTTGATACCAAACTACTATCACACTATGTGACATAGCACTAGTTGGCCAGAGTACAGGAACAAGCAACATTTTCTAATAAACTAAAGCTGGAATGGGATGAGCTGCAGATTCTTCTCTTCTGTTAATTGCTGAGCTTTAATAGCAGCCAGAAAGTACTACACCTCCCCACCCCCCAAAGAAATAAGCGTCTTATATTCAGTTATAAAATAGCAGATGAATATCTGCAATGATTTTTGATCTTAAAGCTACAAAATCCTCCTCTGTGAGATAAGAGGGGCTGAGCTTTCCTCTCTGGGGAATGGAGGGTGAAGACCTGAGTGGCAGCAGTGTGTCGTAGTTACCGGCTGCATTGTGAGGAGCTGCAGTGCTTGGGTTATCCTGGTGCCCAAGGTCCTGAGTTAGGCTTTTGATGAAGGATGAAAATGTTTTGCGTGGCCTTGTAGTCTTTGTGAGTCCTAACATGGCTAGATTGATCGGATGGTGAGGCAAGTTTGTCTGTTGTTTGTGTTTCATGTGCGTAACCTGGGTGTACTACTTGCTTGGCTCCACATGAAGGTGTGTCTGAGTGCTCTGTTAGTTAACACCTACCAGCTCAAGCCTAGAAATGCATACTGCACCCGTGAATAGATTCTCTTAAGCAAAAGCACTGATGTTTTCTGCTGTTCTCTAGACCAGAGGAACAGACATTAGAGGAAAATTAGTCTGTTTTCTAGCACAATTCTGTTACACTTAGAGCTTTTTGAAGGTAAGACTGTAGAGCTAATTTTTTCAAGTGAAAGTCATCACTGATATTTCCCATTTGTGTATGTGTGTGTCCCCTTGGGTTTTTTGGGGTTTTTTACCCTGTTTATAGGGCTTGTTCCCGTAAATCCTTGTATTTCCACTGACTTCACTAGGGTGCTTTGTATGGGAACTTTGCAGAATTGCACCCTTTATTTCTTTTAAATTATAAATGAAGCAAATTGAAAATAGCATTCTTGCTTTTAAGCATTTCTCACACACTAATTTTTCCCTTTGGCTACTTCTTGTGGTTAATTCTGCCACCAATTAAGAAATAAATGCAGGCAGCTACCATCACTTATACAAAGAGAGATGTAAAAGCTGATTATTTCAGGATACATTTTAAAAAATCTGCTAGTGTACTGGTGTTGTTTTATATTGTAATGACTAGAACAAGGTCATTATAAAGTTATGTAAAGGAAAGACTAATTTCCTGTCTAAAAAACTCTGTGTAAGAGGGGTGTGTGTTACTTTCCTAACTTCTCCATGTTGTTCTGTTGTGCACTGTTTATCTCTTGAAACCCTAAGACATGTTTCCCTGTGAATTTTCCTCTTTGTGAATACGTTTGAATAAACTTGATTTATCTGCACCTCAGTTTTTGATATGTGGATTTTACAGCCCACATAGCCCTGACAGGATATTTTTTTCACTGTGTCAGTTGTGACTGAATGTTGAAGGAGTAAAGATTTTTTACTTGCTAGGTGAGTAAGTATATTGAATCAGCAGGACAAAGTACATTTTAAATTAATTTTAAATTAATTTCCTATTCCCTAACGTAACCTTTCAAGCAAAATCCTAAAAGCTGCTTTTTAAGTAACACATGGAGAAAGCAGTTAAGTGTGCTTATGAAAGATTTTTGTGAGGCAAAACCACTACTTTCCCAGCTGGGATCTGCTTTCAAAATATAAATATATCAGAGACACACAAAAAAAGCATTTCTTGTATGACAGCAGTAGCAAGCAGGGGGTCTCAGACCATTTGCTGGTGAACGAGATTACATATCATAAAGCTGTCATGAGTTGGCACTAATTTGACAGTTTGTTGGCTCAAGAGACTCCAGCACTGTGAATGCAGGGGATAGAAATGTCTCTGTGATGCCATGAGGTTCACGTGGAGGGCATTGATGAATGGCAGACAAATTGGATTCTTAAGTAAAGTTGTCTTGTGCTGGGGATGGAGGGAGCATGTTAAACCTGACAAATTTTGTTTGCTAAATGTGTAATGGAAGACAATGGGAGCATGAAGATTCCTTAGAAGTTGAAATATCTGGGTTCTTGTTATTCTGTATCTCTTTGGTGGGCCAATTTTGAATATTTTAGTCTTGAATTAGTCTGCATACTCTACCACTTTACAGAACTTGAAGTCTTTTTTACCAGTCAGAACTTGTTAGCTATAACTGATAAATCTGGGTAATATGCAGGCTATTCTTTGTGTCTCAGAACAAATGGAGAGAGAGAGAGAGTGTGAGTGTGTCTGGGAAAGAAAGTACATGAATAGATATCATGGGGACTTTTCTGGGGAAAAAGTGATGGGTAGGCAACATGGGGGATAAATGAGGGGAAGAAAGAAATATTCATGGACAAACCTTTGAAAAACAAAACTTCTTTTGTTGGGACTGTGTTTTCAAGGAACATCAGCAGAATATTTCAAAAGCCATTTTACCATGCTTTCCTGACCATTAGTGAAATAAGCACTAAAATATTTGCTAATGTATTTGTTGCACTTTCCTGCAAAGTGCCTCATTCATGTTACTCTTGGGCTTATTCTCAGCCTTGTTTACTAATCCATATGGAATACTGGGAACATTCAATGTGAATTTCTCAATTTTTTTAGGTGCATACAGAACTGCAGCTTATTTTTGAAAACAAAAACCCCAAACAAGCTCAAAAAATATTCTATAGCTCTTGCACACTTTAACTAAAGTAATTCAGATGATATTTTCACAGATAATATTTTTTTTTGAGATCCACACACTTGAAGTTGTATGTGATGTAAGCTTAGCATGGCTGCAGACATTTTTAGCAAGTACTGGAGATAGTACTTGTTCACAGTCTGGTCATTTTTCTTTGCACGTATTGATTTTTAAATTTTTTTGGTTGTTCAGTCAGACAAGCAAGAAATGAAACTCGCTGCTTTTAAAGAGATGATATTTGTATTTTTTTTCACTGTCTTCATGCTGTGCTATTTTGTACATAATTTGCCTACAACCATTGGGCAAATAATCAGTCTGCTCTGTGTTGTTGTCTGCTCTAAATTAAATATTGACCGGATGTGCTGGTTTAACAGCATAAAGTTGCTCTGAGAATGAGACAATCTAATTTGCACATTAAAATTCACTCTCACATAGTTTAAGGCACCTGTATAGAGTGTAATAACATATATGGACTCATTTTAGGCACAAGTATTCCATGTACACCCTAAACAGGTTTGTCAGGCAACGTAATTCTAAGCCAAGATATAGGCTTAGGTATGTGGGTTATTATAGTGACCATATCTTGGTAGAATATTTATTTTTACCTCTTAAAGAATTAGCTAGAATTATTGCTGAGATATTTCAAGGTCACTGATAGTGCTCGCTTTCAAACACAGTCAGCGTGAGCAACTGAATTTCTATAGTAAATTCATGTGTTATTTCAAGAGTGGTTACATAGCTGAAGCAAATGGAAAAATTACTGAGAGACTGGAGAGGTCTAATGCAGATGCAAGGAAAGTTCATCTCCACTGCATCTGCTGAATCTTCTTTCCTAGCAGCCTGAAATTGCACAAAAATCCAGACTGAGGTTGGTAACCCAGAAAGATGAAGGAAACTTAATAAAATCTACTTAATCAGGTTTGGGAGAAAAGTATTTTGCCCAGTTTTATCTGTCCATATCTATATGTAATAAAATGGAGACTACCTAGACTAGTCTCAGAAAACCAAGCCTGGGGCATAGTCATTGCAACCTCTCTATCGTTAGTCTCTGGTAGGAAGATTGCATTTCAAAGTGTTGGGGAGTTACAGATCTCTGCATAGGTGAAGGTCTCAGTCTGACACTTGGATCAGAAGGAAACCTCCAGCCCAGGTAACATTTGTGTGTGGGTTGCCTATGTTCAGCAGGAAAGTTACATGCAGCTGTTATTGATTCTCTATTGCTTTCAGTGTCTGATGTGCTGAGGTGAGGAACACAAAAAGGGCAATTGTTTGTGCCTATTCAGTGCCTAAGAAAATCCATGTCTATGGTGCATTGAGTTGCTACCAAGACTAAGAAATAATGGAAGTTAAAAATCAATATTTTGCTTGATTTAAATTAGCCCAGCTTCCTCTGAATCACTGAAGTGAATGAAGGGACTGTTCTCCCATCAGGAGTGGTTGCTCACTTTAACTTTTCCTGTCAGTCTGTACTGGCTGTTTGGTTTTGATAACCATGAGGTGAAGTTAGCAGTTACAATACAATTATTAATAATGCCATAGGCTTTAATTTATGACTTGGTGTATGTAGATAATTATTAGAATAAAACTAAAATGTAATCTGTATTTTGAGGCACTCAGACTCCTTCCAGAGTAAAGGAACAATGAAGGTTAAGAACTGACTCTGTATCTCTTCACAGAACAGGTCTCAGAGACAGAGGTACCTAATCTTAAGCACAACCTTGGCTCAAGTGTCTCTACGTTTAAACCTGAACAACGAAACCTCAAACCTGTAATAATAAAACAATTCAGGACTATGGGTTCCAAGAGAAAAGACAAAAGAAGTTATATATTGTTTTCCAAGAGAGTCCTGAAAAAAATAGATTTTGTTTTTTTTTTTTTTTTAAGTCACATTACACGATGTCTTGGGCCAAAATTATTTCACTAACAAAAATCACTGCTTACGGAAAGTGAAACAATAGGTGTAAACTACTGAAGGCAAACTGCTGCTTATTTGCCCACATGGTTCCATCTCATTGTTTGCCTGTGTTGCAATAAAGTTGAGCTTCAAATGGAAAAGCATAGTAGTTTCTAGGCAACGGCTTAAGTAAACAGGGCTACATGCTGACAATTGGTCACTTGGTAGTAATAGGATATGAATGACACCCTGTGGAAAATGCCCTGTCATTAGTTAGCTAAATGTTGTGAGCCATAAAAAAGAAAAGGCAGAACAATCTATTGTAGACAATGTGTTGGAAGTGATGTTCCTTTGAAAACAATCAGAGATAAAAATCCTTTTTATTCCTCAAATGTACAGAGCTGGGATCAGGGGTGTTTGCCACCTTCACAAGCCTGTGTTTGCTCTCTACCTTCTGCAATATTGCAGATCTGCAGCCAGACACTGAAACTGCTTCCAGGTGGAGCAGTTGCTTTAACATAATTTCTTTGCTCAAGTATCTGGATGAGGAGCTGAAGTAAAACTGTGACAGCTGGGTACAGTGAACTGATTCTCAGTCTGGTAAGAGACTCTTGCTTGGGATAAGATGGATACACTTACCTGGGACAAAATATATAAGAACCTACCAGGGAAGGAGGAGAACAATAGTGCTCTGAGGAAATGCCTGAAAATCAGTATACAAGCTTGAATCCAGTTTTGAAAGCTGTCCCTGTCTTGGATGTGGGCACACAGGTCACAGCCTGTGAGAGGAGATAAACAAGTTACTGAGAACAAATAAGAGACAAGAATTAAACAACACATTTCTTTGGCCCTTCTTTTCCTACCAGGAAAATTGAGAGTCCAAACCTTTCCACACAAGATTCCAGAAGATACCTTGGCTTCTCAGCAAGACACAAAATTCAACAGATGGAGATGGTTGCCTACTGAGCTAATCTATGAAGGCAGTTAGTAAGCCAAATGAGATACACACATACACACTAAAACTTATTTCTATCTCAGAAGATGCCCCAAATGTGGATTTTTTTAAACTGGGAATCTTGCAGTCATTTAAATAACAATAATGAAAAACCAACCAAACAAAAAAAACTGAAACAAAACCAACATCCCCCCAAAATACAAACAACCCAACTACCCAATAAACCCTAACAGAACTCCCACACCACTATAGCAAAATACTAAATTATTTAACAGTTTTCCCTTGTGAAACAGGATTGAGTGGTGATGTGCACAATATGCAGGTTCCTACTGTTGTCCTCCTTGCCTCTGTCTCCTTGCTCTGCTCCTCACCCTCACTAGAGCTGTGCTGTGTGTGACTGGAGGCTGTTTTGTGTGGAGGTATTACCCACCTCTCCTGCTCAAGCTGTTCTGTTCTCTGAGGATTCAAAAGGGACTCTCAGGATTCAAAGAGAGTAAATGGAAAAGGAATGGGGGGCATTTCATGAGCTGTAGGAGGAAATCCCTTCTTCTAGTGATGAGTCTTATAAAATCACTTCTGAATATATTCAGAACAAGAGCTTTTTTCTTTTTTGAATGAGTGTTCTCATTACGAGGATATCCTAAAAATGAATGAACGGGCCAGTGTCGCTGGGGTTGAAGTTGATTGATAAACCTTACTTATATTATGAAATTTAACTTATTCAGTGCACTGTGGGAATGTCTTCTAGGCCAGGCCCTCAGTTAAAATATCTAGAAGTACTTTGCCTTATGTGTTTTATCAAGATAGAAATGCAAAGTTCTGGATCCTTTGGTGTTCCTCACCTACCTGGTGTGCAGGTGCAGAAGCCAAGCTCTAGGCAGATGGGCAATTTCAAGTGTTGAAAACCAACTTATCAGAGGAGTTTAGGCAGTAAGTGAACATGAACCTATGATTATAATTTTGGCTTAGTTTCCTACATTGCAGTAACTCCAACTTTCAAAACAGAAATCCCTCTTGGATCTCAGGCTTGGTTTCTTTTGTACTTCAGTTCTCTGTGCACGAAGAGGACATGAATGATGCAGATTTCATGTTGGTCAAAACCATGCAAGAAAGAAGCTGTGATAAGTATGAACATTTTGGCTGATAAATTTTAAATGACAGAAAGAAATGGATTTTAAATGTTATCTATAATGGTAAATCTTTGCAAGGCCTTGGATACAATAGGGAAATGTTGATTCTGTTATGCTCACCTACCCCAAACCAAAAATGAAGTCATAGAACAGCAGCAGTAGCAATACATCATTAAAATAAACTTTGGGCCAACTGGTGACTTGCACCTCAACTTTAAATTATATTTGTTATCTTGTTGCTTTGTGAATGAGTAAAATCTTCATTGGCTCTGAGATGCAGTTAGTGCTTAGAAGGAGCAGGGAATTATGCCATTATTAGGAAAAAATGCATGGGTGGGGTATTGGGAAGAAGCAATTTTGCTTAATTTACTGCTTGTATTCTCATCCTCCTCTCAGTAAGTAACCATGCAGATCACCACACCCCCTCCCTGTACTTAGTCAGCTCTTCTTACATCTGTGCTTGGTGTTAAGCATCTATTCTGCCTGTTATCTCTTCTTAGGCTGCACAGGATCAAACCTTGAAAGTTCAAGGCATTCCATCTGCCTTCTGTTAATTACTGCTTTTATTCCATATGATTCTGCTTCTTTCGGGGGGGGGGGTTTAATATTGCTTGTAAAGGCCAATTTTCTCTAGTAAGATATGTAAGCACAAGGCATGTATTNTTTTCCATATTTTTCTGCTTCTTTCGGGGGGGGGGGGTTTAATATTGCTTGTAAAGGACAATTTTCTCTAGTAAGATATGTAAGCACAAGGCATGTATTGATCTTTTCATGACCTTTTCTAGTAATAACATGTGAGATGTACTGCTACCTTCAAAGAACAGAGTGCATTTTCTCAATACCATGGAAGATTAAATATTGCACTGTGAAATGTATAGCTCGTTTAAAGGCATGCAAATACTTTTTATGACACTTAAGTACTTCAGACAAGGATGCGGGGTAGAAAGCAAAGGAAACATCGTAAATTTGAAAAAAACCCCAGCCATGACAAGCCAATAAAACAATCCAACCAAAAATTCAACCCCCTCCTTATTTATAGCACAATTTTGAGTGTTTGCTCGTAAAATCCAACAGCAATGCTAATAAGTTTAGTAGGATGACAAGTACTGTACTACCAAAAAAATACATGCGTATTTTTACTTATTATCCACGTATTTCTTGTAAGAAAACTGGGCACTGGCAAAGGAAGTGTCAGGCTAATATCACTCATGAAATCTGCTCAGGGTACTCTGTAAAGGCAGCACGAGCCTCTCTCCACATCTAATTGCTTTATTTCCATTCCTGCTGACTTCCTTGTGCTGATGATCAGCAGTGAATGCTAGATCACAAGGCAACTTCAGAATGGGCTTACTACGGAATTGGAAGCTCTCTGTGGGAAGCTGAGGGACATGCCTACACTTAGGCTTTGTTGGTGTGCTTTGTCATGTATTGTTGATGCTCCAGAACTAGATTAAAACTGCTGGGTTGTTGCAGGAGCACTGCATTCATCTTAGAAACCTGGACTGAATAGCTGAGCACTTTGCCCAGTGACTGTCATCTGAATTTCCTTGCTTTAGCAGTGATGGCAACTTGTCTTTCTGCTTGGATTTGTTAGCACCAGCCTCACTAGTGTTGCAGACACCCTAGGCAGGGATGAAGAATAGACTTAAGTATTGTGATTCTCCTACATGTCTCTTTTTCCTTGCTTTTTCTCTCTGCTCCTGATTTTTGTCTTTCCATCCACCAACCAAATGGATGAATTCAAAATCGGAGCAATGAGCCAGCAGGAAGGTATAGTTCCTTAGAGACAGGTCTGGAAAACTTTATCTGGGAGTTTTCTGTGAAAACTCATCATCTCCATGTGTGCAGGAAAGGAGGACAGTGCTTTCAGAAAAGAAATCTCTAGAAATAACTTGTATTCTACTGCACTACTTCTAATCACACCCCACAATGTGTTAAGATGTCGGAAAGCCAAATATCATCTT
Organism: Pachycephala philippinensis; assembly: GCA_013397055.1. Classification (NCBI taxonomy): domain Eukaryota; kingdom Metazoa; phylum Chordata; class Aves; order Passeriformes; genus Pachycephala; species Pachycephala philippinensis. The sequence goes on along the minus strand of VWZT01008420.1, from coordinate 61,108 downwards.
ACCCTGATTTGCATCTGGTTTCTCTTCAGGCAATTGACCAGAAAAACGCTGAAAAATATTCAGCTGATGAAATACATATTTCTCAGCCTCAGCACTTAGAGCTTCCTCTGAAAACAAACTATGGAGAGCTGTCTTGGTGAGCAGACCCACTGCACAATAGTCACTGCTAAAGATATAGATCTAATTAGGATGTCGTCCTAATTAGAATGCATTGAAAAAGTTGACCATATGGTGATAAAGATGGATAAATGTGGTGGTTTGAAGAGACTGAGTTGATGGACAGGGTTTTAGACCAATCGCTTCTCACGATTTTGCATATAAAAGGGCACTGGTGAGGGGAAGTCACTCTCTTCTTTTCCGGTCCCTGAGCCGGGAGGGGTGGTGGGCCCGGGCCCCGCCGGGCC
>VWZT01008420.1:0-60146 GCA_013397055.1 Pachycephala philippinensis | reverse complement strand
AAGAGACTTAAGAACTGCAATTCTAACCTAAAATCACATGTGTTATCTTTTGTGCGAGTTGAGAGATTATTGGAGGGAAGTGCTAGAGAGAAAGAGAGAGTTTGCTCTAGTTTTTATCATTATCATTCTTTTTATTACCTTTAATTTTGTTAGTAATAAACTTCTTTGTATTCGTTAAAGTTTTGAGCCTGCTTTGCCCTTCTTCTAATTCTTATCTCACAAAAAGTAAAAGATGCAAACTAAACCCCCACAATAAATTATGAAACCTTCTTGCCTAGTGAAGAAAAATACACTTTTTTTTTTTAACAATCTTTAGGGATTCATGGCTGCTAAAGACCTTTTTTGATTAGAAACACAAGAAAGCTCCACATTTGAAAGCTGAGGACATGTAGTACTTGGGAACACAGTGACTCATGCCTGACCTGCAGTAGATGTGCCCTGTTACAAAGCAAAGTTGAGGAAATTGTAGAAACCTTTGTGTTTGTTTTGTTTCTAAGAGTTGCTGTAACTGTCCGCACTTAACAGAGAACCTGGTACCAGTTCAGGCAGAATAATCATAAAGCCACTCCCACATTTCCCATGCCACGTGTCAGTATTTTAAACAAAAATATTTTAAAGGTACCACCATTTTGGAATCCTTATTTTCAATTAGTTTGCACCTGCCACTCCCCTTCATCTTCAAATATGAATTGTCTGCTTTGGAAAGTCCCAGCTTGTGTGTGAGTATATTCATGTTCACAATGCTTTGCTTTTCACAAAGCAGAAGTAGCAGTGCAGTATGGAACCTTAAGTAATGTCAAGATTAATGCCCAGGGTTTCCTAGAAATTATTACTTCTTTTGCCTGGTTTCTGTTACCTGATGAGCCCTACTTTGCTTGGGACACAGCTATAACTAGTCCAATAAAAAAATAATGGCCAGAAATATACAGGGAGTAATTACAGTATTTCACATTTGCCACTAGAGAGCTGGAAGGAGCCTCAGACAGACCAATTTTGTCCTTGCAGCTGCCTGCTGGCTGTTAGCTTTGAAAATACCCTTGTTACAGAAAATGGGGGTAACCGTCCTGAGACTGAGTTCATTTACTGCACTCCTGAAACTGCAGTAGAAAATGCATGGTAGAGGCTATTAGAGGGGAAACCATCACTCAGAAGGGCTATGTCAGACCTTCTGGTTGGTTTTCCTGATCTCAAAGGATGGAAAGGAGCAACGAAATGAAACCCAGTGTTTGGGGTTTGTACCATTCTTACTGTCTTTGAGATAGAGACACAATTTTTCTGGTTGTAAGGATGTCACTACATCAGATCAAGCTTTAGATGGTTAAGTTGGTCTCATAGTCTGTGTGTGAAATAATGGTATTTTAACCAGAATAATTTTCTTGACAAGTAAAACAAAGGGCTGAAGTTAGTTGGCATCCTCCATCAGCATGCCCAGGATCCCCACAGAATGGCTGTGATAGAAACAAAATGGATTGTTGAAGAGTTGCATGTAAGAACCCAGGCACTTGCAGGTGTCTGGTATTATTTGTCTTCTCCCTGCCACCCTCCCTTCTTTCAGTACATTAACTTTTATTAGGTATGTGATGCAACTACCAAAAGCAATCAATTCCAATGATTCACAATGGGTTTGGGAATATTTTATACAAATATCCAATATTTGTGAAGATAAATATACCAGTAAACTTTATAAAATTGTTTTTAGCTGTCCTTCTGCATTACTAATAACAATAAAAAAAAGTGAAGTGTTAATTAATTTGCTCTACCTCTAGACTTGCTGGACTAAAGTAGAATTGTCCTTTTCCTTCCCTTTGATTCTCCTGGACTAGTACATCTGTCTTGCTTTTCATTCTCCTTAATGACACGCTTAATGAAAATGAAAATAGAGCCTAAACATTTGTATTTTGAAAGATCGTTCTCCCTGTTTATTTTGTTCTAAAACAATCATAAACATGACTGAACTACGTGAGTTTCCTTCTGTAATAAATGAAGGAAAAATAAGTATCTGGCAAAGACTGACCCCAGTTCATCTTTTCATAGCTCACTCACTTCATTGACATTATTTCAGGGAGACAGTGATGTCCCTAGAAATCTCAATGATGGTTAGGTTATGGAATTTTTGCTAGTATATTCTCTATGGACCTGTGTTAGTTTTGTTTCAGATATATGTATTAATAAAATTGCATTATTAAGTAATGACTAGCATTTAAACTATCTGTTTAACCGCTTGATTATTCACCTTAATGCCAGACAAGTTTCTAAAAATTCTTTCTAATGTCATAGCACAAACTCTAGCCAAGAACAGACAGTATCAATCTTTTGACTAATGTCTATGTAAGTCCTTCAAATGTTTCTTTTCTCTTGCCAAAAAGAGTGAGGAAAATATATGATGACAATAATTCAAAAACTTCTGTGGTCTAGATAGCTTAGGCAAACATTTAATTTGTAATGCAGACAGGATAGCTTATGCACAGTTAATCTTGTTTGTGGACATGAGCTGCTTTTGAGTTTTGGCTTTCTCTAGGTACTTACACTTACTTCCCCTTTTGTACTCTGGATTATGTTCTCACCTTCCAGCAGTCTTCACTTTATACTCAAGGACCCTTTTCTTATTTAACATATCTATGAATAAATGGAGGATATGAGTAAGAGAATGTGAGTTTCTGGAGAAGAGCTGTGTCCCATGGATGTGTATGAACATACTGTGAGAGTAGGTTGTCTATAATGTGTGGGTATGGATAACTTCCAGACTCTTCTAGCTGAGTGCAGACTCAGGGCCTGACACTAGCAGTCTGCTTTGAAAGCTGAAGTTAGTAGGTACTTGACACACCTGTGTTGTACATTAGATTGCTTTGAAGGCTTTCCATTTTCCTGCATGTTCTCAGTTAAGTTTAAAGGTCTTCTAGTAAGGGGTAAATTCAGTTGAATGATTCACATTTATTCTCCGTTTGAAAACCTCACATATTCCTATCTCAGAAAGCAAGCAGGTATACAATGATTAGGGGACCTGTTATTACTCCCTTTGCCAGGTACAAAACCCAGAGGTAAATTCGGGCAAGGAAATGGTTTTTATAGGAATATAGGTCCTGTGTTCAGCAGTTTTACTTAGATTAATTTAAAATTTATTGTCAATCACTTCTGGCTTGATGGGTTCAAGTGCTTTATGCCATTCTTTTCCTTGTACCTTTCTCAGCTCTTTTCCAGGTCACCCCTGTTAAAACATACACACAAACAAAAAAAAAGCAAAGGAACTCCTTTTGTCCCAATTCACTTCTTCTGCCTTACTGAAGATGCAAGAAAGTTTGCTTTCCGTGGGTTTTTTTATGTGCTCCAGAAACTGTTTTTATATGAGGAAACTGAGCTTTAAAAGACTTGGAGGCTGCTGCTTCATAATGGAGTTGTAGGTTGTGGAGAGGAGTTGGTTAATGGAAATGATCCGTCTCAGCTCACTCAACCTTTCCATTATGAAACTTTTCATTAAATGCTTGTAATGTTGATTGATAGTAAATATTGGGTCTCTGCTCGCCGATTCGATACATGGCACAGCACGGGACTTCTCCTGCAGCAGGCAATTAACACAAAAACTCGAGCTCCTTTTCAATTATTTTAACCTGTCAGTCTCTGATTCATCACACGGCACTTCAAATTATCTTGCCTCTGAAATTTTAGTGAAGATAAACAAGCTCGTGTCCGAAAAATTTCAATAGAGCTCTTAAATATTATACTCCCTTTCGGTATCGCTGATTTTCCTTTTACCCCTGGGGACAAAAACAAGTGATGGTGCCATGATTTCAGCAAGAGAGGTTCCCGGTACCACTTGAAATTCAAAGGTCCTATAAATGCCTTCAGGAAGATTACAGAGCTGATATCAGATACCAAACAGCCCTGCAGTTGAAGAAAGAGCATGTGCTTAGGAAGACAGGTGGAGAACACTGAACTTTAAAAGAGCCCTCAAAGATTTTAGCCTTTTCCTTGAGAAGCTGAGAAATCTGAGAAAGATCTGTGCTTTTAAATCACAGTTGGTGCACTGATTGTGCAGAACACACTGTGGGATGAGAGAGGTTTCTTCATGGGTTTTGGAGAGGCTAGCATGCTAACCAACACCCTCTGTAATTTTCCTGTGTACATTCAAACCAAGGAGAATTGTGTGTAATTCATACTGAAATTGGGGATGATAGATACTCATTTGCTGACTGAAAATAAAAGAATGAAGCCTTTTTGGGGGAGGAATGGGAAGTTAGATCTGAAACTTCACAGAAAAAAAAGATTGTTTTGAACATCACGTTTTTCAAAAGTCTTCTCGTAGCTGAGATGTTATTCCTGTGTTCATTCAATTTTAAATGTGTCTAGTTTCATATTCATAAAATATATTCATGTACTCAGTGGTCCATATTGAATTATTTAAAAAACATAAGATAGATATATTTAAATTGATTGAGTCAAAATTATCCAAAACAATTTTAAGGGTTTTTTTACATTTTTGTTTTCAATTTCTCAAAATTTAACTCTACTGTTTTGACCGTAGGTACATTTGCTCCCCCTCCCATCCCCTGTTCAGTCTTCTTGAGACAGGAATAATAACTTTCAGCCAATGCAATTCATAATTTAATTCTTTGACAAGGTCAGTGTCTGAAGCCATGTCAGTTAGCTGATCCACAAAAAAATATGTCATAATGATGCATATATTGTAAATATGCTTATAGGTATGTACACAAGTGCATAAATTACCAGAGAGCTCATTGTGCAATGGAAGAGATTAATTCCAATAACTAAATTTATGGAAACTATTCACAAATAGTTCAGCGTGTTATCCAGTAACCCTCAGAGGTTGTTGAAAAATGAAACTTCCTCTCAGAAGTAACTTGTTTGACAACAACACCGGTGTATAGATCAACCCTCTTACTGGTGGATATTAAGAATTAGAGCTGAATTAATATGTTAAAGAGCTCAAGGCAACTCCTTTCTTTGCAAAGGTCCTCTTTATTGACTATTGCCCTACTGACCTGTTCCATGGCAGGAAAAATGAGTGATCATTTGCAGTAAAATATGGTGAAAATACCTGCAGTCCTCCTGTTCAATTTCACTTGGCCTTCTCGATAAGACTGTGCTTTCATGCTACATTAATTCTGAACTTAATTGAGTGCTGTCATCTGTGTGCCATTTCACTGCAGGGATTGAGCCTGGAAAAAAAGAAAAGCTTTATTGATGGAGTAGGGGAATGTGTTGGCAATTACTTCTTGAAATGAAGGAGTGTGCTTCTGTAACAAGTATGCCTGCGTGCTACCTGATCAGATTAATTGTGAAAGTTGAAGTAAAAGCAACTAAAATTATCTTACATTGTTAATGACATAGCTGAATTAAGTTTTCAAAGTATTAACATAAATTGTAATGTAGAAAGCATTTGTAAGGCACATTTCTCTGAATTTCCAGATACTGTTCTCTCTCTTCTCATATACTGATTGTAGGAATCCAGTTGTCAGTTAGAGTAACACAGGTAAAACATGAGCATTTTGGGGCCTGAGTTGTGGATTTTGCTCAGGCTTTGGTTTTTTTCTTCTGGTTTGTAATTTTCTTTCTTGATCATGAGAATGTTTAAACTGAATGTGTGTGTGTGTGTGTGTGTGTATATATTATATATATAATCTTTCTGAGTGCTGAGAAGGCTGCAGGGTAACTTTGGGCAGTGGTTCCTGACAATGCTTTGTTTGAGAGCTGCTGTGGAACTTGTTGCAGAAATGGTTCCTGTCATACCTGGTATGCTCAGTCACCCAGGGAAGCTCTCTGTTCATTCACATGATGTGATTTGTGAACTCCTGGCTGGGAAGTAGGAAGCATTTTATTGCCTTAGCTAGCAGGTGCAAATATATGTAAGCCTGTGAAATGTGGCAGACTGTTGCTTCTGTGCTACTGCAAACTGCAAAGGTTTTATTTAAGTCACATTAAGTCGTGGTGAAACTTGTCTTGCATAGTGCAGGTATCACCTAGCCCTCCTAGAAAAGATGTTACAGGGAGGAACATTTCCATAAACAAGGCTTTTTTGCTCTTGTCTGATTTAAGAAAAAAAAAGTAAAAAGGGTGATTTGTGGCAATGAGCTCACACTTGCTAGGGCCTATGTTGTTGTCTGTGATAAAAGGGCATACAAAGCGCTGTACCAGCTACTGGGAAGAAAATTGAACCTATTCCAGCCAAAACCAGGACAAACTTTTGAGTGGTAATTGTGGTTTTGCTTATACTAGTGAGAAAAGATTTAATGATCAACCAAGTACAGCGTTGTAGGTCAGGATACTCAGTTTGGTTCCTCTCTGTATTATTTAGTTATTTCTAAGCTCCTTCCCTTTACTTGGAGTAAAACAGCCCTGATGTTACTTCTCATCTGCTGTCTATGAAGACAGACGGTAAGTCTAAAGACTTGCAAAGTTCCGCCTTTGCTAAAGCAGAGTCCAGCCTGAAATCAATCTCAGTGGCAAAAGCAGAGTTTCTGCTCAGAATTTCATTTTCTAGTGAGCAAAAAATACACAGAGAGTGACTGAAAATTCATCACTGTAGAGCAGAGCTTGGTTCCAGAAAGAACAGAATTATTTCTCCATTTCAATTCCGGCTGGAATTTTCAGCAGAGAAGTAACTGTCCCCCCCGGTTACATGAACACTATCTCCCAGAATAGATTCTGCCAACCCTTTTTAGGGATTGTGAGTCTTATAGGCTTGGAATAGGTAATTTTTCCTTTCATTTGTACCCAACAGAGCAGAAAATGCTGTAAAGCCGTCGAATTAATAGGTTATATAACAGCCTTTGTATGCTTCTTAAACTCTGTTCTCATCCCATGGTTATTGAGCATTGCCCACTTTCTGATTTCTATACACCCGTGGGACATACCCTTCAATCCAAGAGCTTGTAACAGAGAATCCTTTACCAGTAAAATTCATGATACTTTTCAAGAAAACAAAATAAGTCCTCCCATCCTTTTTTGATGAGGAGTGCCACTGAAGATAAATCTGGTTTTGAGGGCATTCTTTCTGCATGGTGGGAGTGCCCAGGGAGGCAATTTTGCCTTTTATAAATTATAAGGGAAAAAACCCCACAAACCTGGAAACTTTTAACTTTTTGATGCAGAAATGCACCAGGAAACAGAGGTTAGTAAAAATGTTTTAATGCATTTTTGTTAAGTTTAGGTTTTTGGTTTTTTTTACTGTGAAGAGAGACGGACAGGAGGTTTTGCAAATTCTGGTGCCTGGTTCTAACACCTCTGTGCTCATCTCCCTTGCTATGAAGAGTGCAAAGCTGATAGGGACTGTGTGTATTTCTTGGTTTCCTTGACTTCTCTTCAGTTTCCAGATTCTCATCTCTTGTGACTATGGCTGTTGTGGGATTACAAGTAGTGAGATGAGAACGGGGGAATACCAGTGCACAGAACAACATTACTGGTTAAAAACACAGGCTGTGGTCTCCTTTATGCTGCCTTAAGACAACACCCACTGGTTGCTCAGTTAATAAGCAAAAAACATCCACCAGATCCTGGGCCAATGGGTGTGTTGCATGGATTATCTAAAGGACAAATGGGTAGATGGGTGACAGAGCACATTCAGAGAAATGTGCCACATGAGATTATTTTCAGAGCAGTATCAGTCTAAACAATACTTTTCCAATAGGAGAATGGACTTCCATGATAGATTCAAATGAGAATGACTTTTGGAATTAGCACATGTGAAATAATTGAGGTTCTCTTCAGATTCTCATGCTTAAATCAGCTTTACTGTTCAAATGTCTTAGTCATACACAGCACATGGAATTGTAACACTTGTACACCTGTACTGCCTTGAAATGTCTCACATAGGTTGTCCCTATGCCAGCATCTCCTTTGAGGAATTAAATGCTGATAATCCACCCTATGCTTTAGAGATTAAATTTTAGATCGGTTTCTGCTTGACTACTGGTACAATATAGCAATGGAAAATGTTCTCTCTTAAGACCTGGTTATTTTAAAAGTCCTCTGTGATGTGAATTGCACAGTTACAGTACACACTTATTTTTCACAGGGTGTTACACAAGTAGTTATATTCTTAGAAGCCACTGTCTCACGCTGGTGCCTTCTTGCTCCTTACCCTTAGTCTTTGCTCCTTCTGAATGATAGGAATTAAGTACTTTAGGTATTTGTTGCTAGAAAACCTTAGTTTCTGATAACTCAGCTTGCCATGTGTCTTCCCAGTGCAGAAAAAAAGTGCTGTTGTTTATATATCTTGACTCGATCTCTTTACTTAAACAGAAGGATTAGTCACAGAAAATAAACTTAAATTCAAGATATGCGTTTAATGTCGAAATAATACCTATTCCCTTTGCGTGTGTATTTCCTGTAGAAAGATATGGGTATTGTATAAGGGTGTTTATAATGTTGCCTTTATAACACAACCTAATGACTAATGCTGTCGTTGGGATTGTTCTGGGTTATTGAATTCTGCACAAGTGTCACTTTAAGACACGGAGAGCTTCCTTAGAGAGGTATTAGGTCCATTGTTCTCAGTGTTAAAATTTCGCTTATCAGTTCTCCCCACACAGATCATTAAACAATCCTGGGGGAGGAGGAGGAAAAAAGTCAATAAAATGTTGAAAAAGCAAACTCCAAACCCTGTCTCTTGCAGAGTCTTTTGTGTATGGAATTGCTAGTAACTGCTGAAATCTACTGGAAGATTAATCGTTCCTACTTTCTGTAGCAAAGGGGATCAGATACTGTGGGATGAACATCATTGCCAGATTCTTGTAAATAACATAAAAAAGGGACAATCTAGTGATGTAGGGGTTACTGCCTCTAAAGTATTTGTGTTACAGGTATTTTATTCAATTTTCTATAACTTTCTACAAGGACTGTGAAATCCAACTACTTTCCTTCTTATAAACATCTTCGATTGAGTCTTCCCATAGCAAAATGAGATAAAAAGAGATGAAACTTATTTGGCAGGGGGGAAAGGCTGCAGAATCATGCTTGACTAGGCATCCCTGATAAATCAGCTTTTGGGAACTGTGGGTGAGAGGAGGACTTAGTCACCATGTGGATAATTTTATCCTAATGGCCTGAAAGTCAGATGTTATGTATGGCAGTAATTAAAATATTATGTTACAATTCTGAGAATGGCAATCTGTTTTTCTAATCAATAAACGGTGTCAAACAGCTGAAGAGCTGCAAGTTACAAGTCCCCAATCACATGTATGGGGTTATTACGATGCAACTGCGCAGTTAATCAATTGACTAACATCTGTGAAATGTCTCTTCTGTTAGATGCTGGGAGCTTTTCTGTTGGATAAATTCCTGACTAAGACTGAATGCTGGTAAGCTTCAGCAAGGCTCTGAAAAGTGCTAACAGAGTTTCTGGTTTTTACCAGGTGGAAACTAAAGTCAAAGTAAGTGTTTGAATTTCTGTGGTTTTCTTGAGGCCAGCATTGCATGGGATGGGATCTGGACTTTCCTAGAGGTGACGTGCACCAATCTAGGGAAGGAGGAGAGGAAAATGACAGTATTCAATTGCTTCATGTTTTTTTTCATCAAGGTATGGCCAAGCAAGCGTATCATTTGCATCACTGCATATTGCTTGGGAAGACAACATTGTGACTCAGTAACCAGACTTTTTTAAACACATTGCCAAAGAGATTCACCTTCCAATGCAGCCCTTAAAGTGAAGGAAAATCCTCCATTGATTCACTAATTAAGATATTTACATGGTAGCTGCTGAATTGTTCAAAGAGGCATTTATATTGTCCTGTCGAATTACCCAAAGTCAATTGAGATACTTCATGGTAAAACGTCTGTTCTTGTGGTATGGCTGCTGGCTGGTAGAAAGCCAGTTAGAGTAAAAGAGCATGACAATTGGAAAGTGAGATATGTTAAGGATGTTAGTAGCTCTGCTTCCTATAAAGAGCAGAATACACAATGGATCTTAAATAGATGCAGGAAAAAAACACGATCAAAGTGTGGGAAATCAGCAAGCATTTGTGTTAGGAGTTTAAAAATAATAAAATCGGTATTTACAGAAAGATAAGTTGTACCTTATTGCCCATGAGTATTATAAGGGCAGACGAACTAAAATGCCTTAAGGGGGGTGCTGCCTTGATAAAGTAGGCATCTTAGGAGCATGAGGAATGCTGGAAAACAAATGGCATCCTGTGACAGCTGGATCACGAACTGCCTTAAGTGAAAGGTGCTTTCCACAAGGCCATTAAGATGCTGTTTAGAAATGGAAATTGCTGTTCAGTTGGCTACATTCTAGGCTGTAAGAAAGCGAGTTTATTTGCAGAGTAGTCAGGCCAGTTTTCAGACTGGGAGAAGGTGGTGGAGGAGACTGCATGATAAAGAATGGTGGGTATTAGGCAGGCAGGAAAATCTCAGTGGCTCCTTACGATGGGGTACCTCCTGTGTGCTGATCCCATATCCCAGCCAAAGGGAGCAATCACGAAAGCTGCAAGTGGTGGGAAACACCATGGCCTGTTGCAGCGATCGCCTCCTCGAGTGTTTCCCGCCACAGCCCGCGTGAGGGGAGGCTGCTCCCGGCTGCTCTGGGCAGGGGTCTGGGCCTCTGCTGAGGTTTTACAGCCAAGCCATGATGCCTGGTGTTGGGAGATTGGTATGGAAGCCCTGGCAGAGAGGTGACAAGGTAGAGCATGGGACAGGGCCTGTCATGGCAGCTCAGTGTTGGGCTTCTGGTCCTGGGGAACTGCAGGCCCTCATGGCACACCAGGGCGCTGTCAGGGAGAGCGGCTGGGAAGGAGGGATGTGTCAGCTCTGTCAAGGAGAGTGGGTGGGAAGGATGGATGTGTCAGCACAGCTGTGCCATGAGGGCAGCAGGGCGCAGGTGTGGGAGCTCTCTGAGGGGCAACGCACCAGTGGAGCCATGGAAACTACTGCGGGGGGATGCAGGGCCTGTGCTGCCAAATCTATTGTTTTGTGGAGGATTGTGTTCAATCTTATGGCTTAATTTGCTATTAAGTATTGGAATCAGCAGTTTTCTTAAATGTTTCTGGTAGACAGCTGCTCTCTGCTGCTGGAGGCAAAATATCCACTGGGCTTTAGCCCATTGGCAGCAGTGGGGTGTAACCCCGTCCAGAGCAAACACCCTGTGCCAAGACACAGAGCCTGAACCAGACTGGGCAGGCTCTCCCACTGCTCCTCAATACTTGTTCTGGCAACACCAGTAATTGCTTTTAGTGAATATTGGCTTTACACAGAGGACATATCTCAGCAAAAAATATCACCTGACTGAAAGAAGCTTGGGAAATAGATTTTATCACTAAATTAGGATAAAGGGCTTTTTAGATATATTTGCAATTAGCTCAGAGCGTATTGTCCTTGCACTCTATTGTTTGTATTTTCGTGTAGTCTCCTGAGAACATCTTGCATTGAAGTTGTAATTAAATTAACCAATATATTATTTTAAAATGGACTTAATAGCTGCAAGGTATCTGTGAACATTTTGGGCAGAAAGGTAAGCATTGTACAGTATCACCATGACTGCAGATGGGATTGTCTCATGGTTGGCATAAAAGCCCTTTCTTATAATCTGGCTACACCAGATGGGTTTACAATACATAATCCAATTCAGATAACTAACTGTGACATGCATAAACTTGAAAAGCCAAACCATGAAGACAGCATGGTAACTGAGGTCATATTTGTGTTTAAAAAGTGGATGCCTCTTCAAAGTTGGTGGCTCTTTTTTTTTTTTTTTTTTTCAAGCTGCCTTTTATAGATCATCTGAACAGTATTTATCCTGCCCTGTACACTAGGAGAGTCAAGTGAATTTTGTAGTTGACAGTTCCCCCAAAGCTGTCTTCACAAGTTTTTGTTGGGAAGAAGTGCACATGGCCTCATCTTCTGGCAGCTGCAGCACTTCAAAACACAAAGACAAAATCAACCAAGAAACTAAGGGGTGATTGTGCAGGCTGGCACAGAAGACAGAGGTGGAAGTTCATTCCCTCAAGCTTTCCGATAATCATTTAGGGCTGATTCTCAAAAGAACAAAAAGGTTGAACCCCCATGACTTCAGTAATCAATAATCCTTATGCTCCTAGGTACTTTCAGGTTTGGACTTTAGTCTCTCCTTGTGTTTGTTCCTCACCTTATCTTACTGGGTTGTTAAATGCTCAAAGGACCCTGAGGCACTATGACAATCAGGGAAAAGATGCTAATGCTACAGAAAAACTAACCTCACCATCTGCTGTCCCATATCTCTCACAGAAAGACTATTTGTTCATTTTCTGGGAATCTTCTGTCTATAGAGCACATGCTGTATACATATGTGCTTCTCAGAATTATTTTATATTTTTGGGGAGTGGTGCACTGTACACCTTCAAACTGGTTCTTAGAACAACTGGACTTCCATCAATCTATGTTTATATTATGAATAACTTATAAATACTTGAAACCTGATCCAACACATTTCTGCAGGCACTCACAAAGCAAAAACCCCTGATACTGGTACTTTTAAGATTCAATTAGATGCGCCTCAGAATGAATGAAATCTTGCCTTTAGTGCATCTCCCGTACTCCTTAGGTGATTACAGTAAAGGATATTACGAAGATGGCATGATTGCTGGAAATTGCTTTAATATACTGAAATCTTGTTTTAATTTTTTTAATGTGAACTTTTTTTTCCTTTTTCCTCTGAAATACTGTGTATTGAATTAAAGCAATGTTGCAAGTTCTCAATTCTTTTTCTTTGGCATATAAAGTGTGTACTGGTTAATCAAGGTCAGCTTCAAGAAGCAAAGTGAAGTCTGTCAGAGGCAATATTTATGAATGGACTTTCACTCTGCTGTAATTGAAATTAATGTTGAGTCATTCTTTCCAGTAACTTCATGAGCAGACAAATGTGAGTTGACAGAGGGATAAGAGGCTCTCCAAGAGATAGCTCAAAAAGTGGCCAGGGTTATATATCACTTCCTGAAATGATAATACAAATGCTAATTGATCAGAGACTCTCCTGGAAGTCATATAGCAAAAGCATGTTTTCATTTTTATCAGGAATTGCTATTTGCAGAGAGTGAGTCAAAGAGAGCAGGTGGACAAATTTAAGATACTTATTTCAAGGTTAAAGTGTACTTCCCATTAAAGTACACAGTAGCTGTATAATCTTCATATAAAAGGTTAAAGCTGGGCTTGGATATTATCTGCAATAGGTCTTAAAATGTGTAATCTGAATTTTCTTTTACATTGAGTTACTTATTATGGTATATAGTCGTATTTTGTGGCATCGGTTTGCAGTAGATCTCAATAAAACATCTGCACTCTGCTGGGACAAAATAGAATCACAAAGGATTAGGGAACACATAGGAATGGAACATATAACATTTTGGCCATAGAAATTATTCAAAGGAGATTTGGAATGCCTTTTAATCCCCTTAAATTCTAGACAGAGCCTGTGTAAAATGAGAATAGGAGAAAATGAGATAAATGCTGTGAATTCAAGGTTCCTTTGGGTTTTTTTGTTTGTTTGGGGTTTTTTGTTGGTTGTTTTTTGTTTGTTTTGGTTTCTTTTGAGCCAGTAGAATTTCCAGACATCTAGGTTTGTTGAAACCTAATACACTTATATTGTTAATTGGAGCTAATTTTAAGTGACTAAAAAATGAATTTTCATTGAGAAACAACAATAATGCTCTAGAACTACTTTTTCCTTTTGTCTGAAGTATGAAGTACACTGAAAATTTGTATTTGTTAAAGCTTTGGTAAGAAGTATACTGTTAAATAGACACTTGTCAAATAAACATATTAATTCTAAAAGATCTTGAAGTTCAACTTTCCTTTCAATTCCTTTCAATTTTTTGGTCAGCTGAAGTCTCTGGATTTATTTGGAGTTTTCAGAGAAATATTTCTTGTTATACTTTCAATTTTTTTTTTTTTTTTTTTTTTTTTTTTTTTTTTTTTTTTTTTTTTTTTGTTCCTGAACAAAAACTATGAAATGCATAGATTAATACTTGCAGTTGCTTTGACTAAGGCATGCCAGAAACCTGTTGAAGCAGCATAAGGACTTAGCATTAGGAGACAATAATAGTAATAATAATAATAATAATAATTTTCCATTTTCCCAAACTTGATATTCTAATCTTATTTTCTTATTTGTAATATTGCTTACTTTACTTCTTGATTATCTCTGGATACAGAAGAAAGGTTTTTGCTGAGCTATCAGTCTGTGTTATGTCATGTCTGGAAGTTAAAGTAGGTACCTGCAATTGGAAAAGAGCTGCTGTCCTCTCAGTTCTGGCAGCTGGGCATATGCCAATGGTACATTTTGCCTACTGTTTTCTTAGGAGGCTCTTGTTAGTCCTTCTGAACTCCTCAAGGCTTTTCTGATTTAAACAATGTCCTCTGCTTGCTTCTGAGGTTCACAGTCAAGAATGAACCACTGTTGCTTGGATGGGATTTAGCCATGTGTTTCCTCCTCGTTTTTCAGCCCCTGGTAGCTGTACACTACCAGTTACCCTGTATCTCCCCAGTTATCTTGAGAATGGTTTTTGAGGAATTATCCTCTAACTCTACCCAGTATTTGGGTACCTACCTAAAATTCTTTGGGGAGCACTGTTTCTTTTAGGGCCTGACATGTCTTTGTGCCTTATGACCTTGCTTGGAGATGCCTTTCCTTAATGGAAGAGGATCCACCTGGATTTTTCCAGGCTGCAAAGGAGTCCCTGTTTCTCTACTTCTTGTGTCTTATCTGCAGCTTCTTTGAAATTTGGCATCGATGGGTACAAAATGTGACTGTGCCAAGAGCATTTACGCCTTTGTTGGGAGATGGTATGAGTAATCTTAATAGCACTGTTAGCATGTTTTATAGCTCTGTTAAAGAGCCTGTCATCAGATGCTATGTAGTGTGGACAGGATGAATCAAACAATCTTGTCCTACAGGAGAAGTCTTTCTCTCATTGTATTTTTTTCCTGTTTTTTCCTTTGCCTTTATGTCAAATTGAATAAAAATGTTTAATTTTAAGTATGGGGTTTTTTTTTTCAGTTTTGTCTTTTCCCTATAGAAATTTGGGTTATAAAACAAATAGATGGAAAATGATGAGGCAAAATATTATACCATTATGTGTCTGCTAACTATTTGTACATATGGTTGTTTCAAAAGCATACCCCTTCCTGTAAATTCCTCAAAGGGAGTATTTAGTTGCAGCTAGCACTGTGTAGATTTTAGGCTTGTAATAATTTTTTATCCCTAAGTGTAATATATCCAGAAAAGATGATACAAATAGTATATTTTTCTTTTCCTGTGACTTGTGTTATCACATATCTCACAAATTACGTTTTCTATATGGAGTAGGAAGCACGTTTTTAAGCATTAGTAAGAGTCATGTCAACCAAAGAGATAAAGCCCTTGCTTATTAGCTGTGGAATAGAAATAGCACACAGACTCATTTTTAAGAGATCTAAACATTTGCATGTGCACTTATTTCCTGTGAATGCTGGATTTACTAGTTAATTTCTAATTTATTGTATTGTTGTTTTCAGTAACATATAAGTGTCCTCTTAGGAATTTAGACAGTTCTTCAACCTGCTGAAACAGAAGATTTTGGGCCTGTGAATGTCACAGGCTTAAAACTTTTTCATGCGAGACAGGACCATAAATGAATGATCATTTTTCACCTGCAGTGAGTAACAGACTACAAGCAACCTGTGTGGAGATTTTGAAGTAATTTTTCTTAATGAGGGATTTTAGAGGTATGATAATTTAGATATCAATATTTTCAAAGCTCATTGTAAACATGCATTTGTAGTGACAAGACACAAGTTTTGATCTGCTCAATATGGATAGAATATGCATAAATTAGTATTTTGTGTAGCAAGATTATCGCATGCCACCTCAAAAGCTGAGTATAAATATTTATCTGCAATGAGTGGTCTATTTGAACATACATTTATTATTAAGCAAAAGGGGTTATACATTTACCTGTGTTGTCATTGGCTGTGACTGTGTCCGTGTGTCACATGAGCTACTTGACAACACTTGCTTTGGCTTCGTCATGATGCAATGTTTGTGAAGCGATGGAATAGTTATCTGGGATTCTCCCTTGGGACCCAGACTATCAATGCAAAGCCAAAAGCACTCCAGAAGCAGGGGATGTGTGAGTCTTAGCTGAGCCTATGATTAGAAACCTTTTTATCTGGTGGGAAGTGTTCCAAGAAATAATAGTAAACTTGAAATGTAAACCTGATTGTGTAGCTCTGTATTTGACTTCAGCATTTTTTGAATTCTGGATTAAGACTCACATTACAAGAGACATGATTTTGAACAAAAATAAATATGAACACTTCATTTTTCCACTTTACTTTTATGTGAATGCAGCTCAATTCTAGGAATAATCCATCAACAGTTATTTTCCAGAAAAAAAAAAAAAAGCTGATGTTCTAGACTGATATAGATTTTGATGATAAAAATCTATGCATTAGGTGACTAATGTTTGGTTCCCTGATTTGTTGTAATTACCTATTTTCTGTATAATCATGAATGGGAAATCCTGTTACCTCAGTTCATAATTTGAAAATGGTGATTTTCTGTCCCTAAATGCAGAAATTGCTGTACTGAATACAGTTTTACTGCATTGTGAGGATGTTTGGAAAGTGACATATATGATTTATAAAATATGTAACATGGGCATTAGGTTTTTGTTGTAGTAGAAAATATTAGGAGAAAGGTTTGTGTAAGGAGTCTTTATTTCCTTTTCACAGGATTATGGTCATTAAGAGCAGATTTTATGGATTGTGTATGGATTTTAATTGCATAACAAAAAATCTTTTTGATATTAAGTAATTTGGATTGACAAAAGTTGTTTTATCCAGTTGCTTGGAATTCTTCATCATACCTCTCTAAGTTTCTTAGACCTTTTATGTTTACCAGCTGTGAGTCTGCCCCGCTCCATTGCCTTAGGCACTGTGTGTTTGCATTCACCTACAAAGTGCAAAGTAGGTGTAGAACATTCCTATTTAGGGCTGAAGGTCCTGTAGTCCACTCAGCACAAATGCAAAGGATTGCACCAATATTCAAAAGCTGTGTTTGAACAGGTCCAGTGTTCAGTGGTTACACCAAGCCACGCTTTCATTCCATGGAAAAGGGCAAGTCCTTTCAATAGTATGTCTCTGTTTGTGTTGGTATAGGACAGGGAGTCACTTCAGCTTTAACTACAGAAATGAAAGAAAGAAAACCCCATTTCTAGGCACAGCATTTGTTCAAGGTCTTAATTGAAATCTGCTACTCTCATAGAACCAAACTGCACGACAATCAGTAGCAAATGACAAGGAAATTCATTGCCATGCTGTCTATCAGTATGGACTTTGCCAGAAGTGTTTGTCTCTTAACTGTCTAATAATTTATAAAGAGCAATAAACTGTGTTGGAGAACTCTGTGCTATAGTTCCAGGCTAGAGATGATTTACTCCACTTGTCATCCTGGAGTGCTGCTATGATATAAAACCCAGGTTGCTGCTAAAACATCCGTAAGCACCTACATCATACAGGGTAGTATAATTCCAATATGTAACTTCTGGAAGCATCTGTGCAGTTATAGATTAAAATAAGCTCCAGTCTTCACCCCCAGCTGTTACTAAATTCTTCTGCTGGCCCTGCAAGGGTTGAAGATTGGAATCTTGTCTATCCAGGGATTGTATAAGAAACAAACTTTGTGCTCGGGTCCTGTGCCCTTCAACTTGCTGGCTACCATATGTCACGGGGGATTTTAGCTTTGCTAGAAGTTGTCCAGTGACATTGTGTTTGTGCATGATGCGGTTGATAAATGGGCATTGGTTTTTGACTGAGCTAGCTAGCAATAAAACTACACAGTTGATCATCTTTGTCCTCGGCCTGCAGAGACAGGAAGTGGTTGCATATGGAATGAAAAGAAAATAAGAGCCTCAAGTTATTAATGAACTAAGTCCAAAGCACCCACCAAACTATGAAATAGAAAAATATCAGTATTAGGCTCAGGTCAAAACAAGGAAAAAAGATGATAATTTATTTGGTGAGATCTTTCAAAGTGTGTGATGATGTTCTTGTTTGCTGCTTAGCAACAAGGCCAGCTTTAAGAGTAGGAAAGTATGTGCCTGCCTAATCTACGAAGAGTAACTGTCTACAGAAAAAAAATAATTACAATCCTTAATAATAAATTATTAAGGGATATTAATTATTGTAGTAAGTTTCTTGCTGTCAATACTGGCAAATTGACAAATGCTGAACCCTATACAGAAAGAGTAGCAAAAAGTTCATCTAATTTTATGGTGAAGGCAAGAAAAGTTGCCTAGAAACACTCAGTTCTCATACTGAGTAGGATTAATGTACTGCAATAAGACATGAGCTGGATGTGACTCTACCCCTGAATGTGGAAGGTGTTCTTTTTGTAATTAGTTTACATCACAGGTTATGTGACTGAATGGAAGTGCATCATCTAGTCTAGTACTACAGTACTTCTTCCACAAAGGTGCAGGGTTATAGTTGCAGTAGAAAAATTTAGATGTCTCTAGATATTCAGGTTAGATGGTCCAAAACTACAATGTTGCTTGATCTTACAGAGGCACTTACTTCTCATCATTCTGTATTTTATTTCATGTCATTAGAGGTAGAAGGAGGTTTTTACTTTAATGTATTAGTAATTCCCGGTGTGCAGTTCCATATTGCAGTTCCTGGAATTTCTTCTCTCACAACACAAGTGCTCCCATTTCTGAGTTTTCAAGCTGCAGCTACATACATCAGACTGCCAAACACTTGTATTTGTATTAAAGTCTGTTGTATCTTCTAAAATTTTCCCTGTGAGTCAGTTCTACACAAGCTTTATAGCAGGCTCATAATTTAGTCAGCTGAGCACGGATAAGGGTGGCTAAGTGTAGATGCTCACATTTCACTGTGTCGGGGATGCTCAAGAACACGGTCTGTTTTAAGCATATGTGTTTGCTAGGCTGTGCTGACAGAAGAGAGATGCCATTTATTCCAATCCAAGTGCTTCATTTTGCTTTTTAATCGTATAAATACAATAGTAGGGAAACCTGCAAACTGCATTTCTTATTTCCACACGTTTTTTCGGTGGTAAATGTAACACTGCAGTTTTGCTGCAAGTAGACAGAAGGCTTTTCCTGATAACAGATGGGGAGGATCTTGACCTATCCTTTGTCAAATACCACATGAGTCAGGCTACCTGATTGCCATCAGGCTGCGTGCCTGGGTGGGCGCCAGGGTGGTCAGGTAGGGTATAACAATAGCCATTCATCACGCCCAGCCTGTCTCTCCCCTCTGTCAGTAAGATAAAATGATCTAATATAATCAACTCTACAGGAGACACAAGGCTTGCTGGTGTTTTGTTCTTGGTGGAGAACCTTGTAAAAACAAGCACACACGTCTACAAACAGGCCAGGAAAACTCCCACAGCATTTCCAGTGTGGTAACTGATAGCAGTCATATTCATGGGCTAAATTGCTTTGGGGCTCTTCTGGTTTTTTTTTTTTGCTTTCCCCTGTAGTGGTGGTGTCAGAAAAAAAAGGTAGGGAAGTTTGTTTGTTTGCTTATTGCTGTATTTCTGCTGCAACAGATAATGATGTGGCAATGACAATGGTGCCACATGGCTTCTGCCCTTGATGGTGACAGAAAGGAATAGAATAAAGGCAGGTAACAGTGAAATTATGTAAAATAGTAAGGGCCTGGACTAATCCTAGGAAAGATTACTGTTTGGATTAAATAGGCTTTGAATACTTTTCTCTGTGATGTTTCTGGTAAATTTTTGATTAGGTGTTAGCTGTTATGCTGATTTTGCACATGCTTGGGTTTGTTTCCTAAAATTTTTTGTCAAAGAACTGCATTCAGCTCACGGGACCTGCAGCACCCATGTCCTGTTAGTCTGACAGGAACCTGCATTTATTATTTGAAATGAGGAAGATTCATGTAACCAAACCTTATCTTAGTAGCTGCAGTTTGATGCCCAGAAGCCCTGGATGGTCCTGCAGGTCTTACCCTTCTACGTGAGCAGATTTTGTCATAGAGAGAGACTCTGAAAGAAAACCTGCCAGGAAGGATTTGTAATTCATGCAGACAGACAAAGGAAAGACATTATCTTCCACGTTTTCCATACTGTGAGCAGTATGGAAACTGTCAGGTTTAGTGAGTTCAGCAGCAGTGGTTGAAAGTATCTGCCCCATGGGTGAATACTCCACAGTATTCACAGTATTTGCCTGGATGGCAAATGGGGATTTTCTACTTTGAGTGGTGGAACACACAAATAATTTGTCTGAGGACTCATTATTAGCTATTTAGAGAAATGAGAGAGATTAAAATGATCTCTTTGTCCCATATTTTTATTTGTAGGACATATATGAACTCTGGTCTAATTTCTTTTAAAATGCACTTCTTTAAAAAAAAGTTTTTATACCACATTTCTTTTTCATACTGACAAATAAAACAGGGCTAAGCTTACAGATATCTTATAGAACACACTACCTTGTACTATTCAAAAAGCATTACATAGCATTATATATATAAAATACACTTATGTATATATATGTATGCATTATACAATTATATCTTTCATATAGCGTTGCCATATGAAAAGTGTATATGCTGGCTGTGTATGTGAGTGTGGTTTCTTCAGCTTCTGTGAAGCTTTGGCCATTTAGGCCATCTAAGAAGCGTGTGTTTGCTGTATCTAAATTTAATTTCCAAGACTTTGACTGCAATTCTTATCTCTTGATAATGTTTTAATAAATGCAAGTGTTTTAAGGCCAGTAGGTACCACTGCGTTAATCTTATAGTTTTCCACATAACAGCTGCTAGATAATTTTATCTACATGAAGTCCATAATTTCTAATTTTGTTCAGCTCTAGGCTTGTTCCTGTTGAAATTAAAGAAAAAAAATTGCCCTTGATTTGAGAATATTATCTGGATGAGGGCTGATAGACCTGGGCCTTGCTGTCATCCTGCAAAGCAGTGAAATTACTGAGTGCATTTGAGAGCGCTTTATGCTTCCTCTGGTTCTGTTACTCACTCTTGTTGTGCTTTGCTACCAGATTCTACTTGGATTAACACCTAAAATGAAGTGTTTTCTATATTTTCGGTGGTGTGTATGAGAAACTATCTGAGTACAAGGAAGTTGAATGGCAAGGGGAGGGAGAAAGGATAAAGAAAAATGATTGGTAAAATATGCAGCAAATAACATCCCCTTACATGTAGAAAATACTCATTTGGGAGCTTCCCTCCTTGCCAGTGAAATGCTTTATTACATTGAGATGAAAGGATTTAAAATGCAATTAAATCAATAGGATATTTATTTCAAATAATTAATCAAAAGCAGAATATTTTACACTAATTTACAGATGCTAAAACTGAAGTAAATTTGGCCTTGAAACAACGTGTCAGTTTTTTGTTTTGAAAATATTGCAGCAGAACTTTGATGACATCTCCTTTTTTCTCCCCTTTTTGAACAAAAAAATTTTCCAGAGTGGTTGCAAATTTGAAAGATGCTGATCAAAATTGGTTTTTGCCTTCTGATGAAAAATTAATCTGCATTTATTTGAGTACCTGAATTTCTTCAAAAAAACTGTCAATGATATGATTTTACAGCCTACAATGAACATTACAATGTAGGTTTAAGGCATTGGTATTTGAAGTGATCTATTTAAGGAGACCATAATTCAAAATAAAATTAAATGTGGCTCATAATTTTAATTCTGGGGTTATGTTTTTAGCTTTTTTTTTATTTTTTTATTTTATGGCTTTCAGAATTTTAAGGCTTTAGTTCAGGTATATTGCTCTTTGAGCAAAGGGTACACTCAGTTTGTGTGCTTTTAACTGGCTACAGGTAGATTTCTTCTCTGGGGTGTCAATAATATGAGTGTGCTTTAACCCATTTTTGTTGAGCATGATTGACTTAGAGAGCATGAAGGCATTGATTTCCCTACATTTTCTCAGGTGCAAAAGGAAAATTCCCACCCTCCCACTTCTCAGCCAATTTTCCCGCCAACAGTCAGCAGTTTGCTACCTTCTTAGTTGTTTGCTTTCACAGAGGTTTTTTTTTGTTAGCTTTTCAGCCTAGCAACACTGTGTTGGTGCAGATGGGGTTAGCAGAGGGATGGGCAGGGCTTGGGAAGCCCCACTGAGGGCATAGGAGCTGGTGTGGGAGCAGTGCTGGGGCCAAGGGGAGCCCCACAGCCTGCCACGAGAGACCCTCTCCCTCAGTGCCTCACCAAAGTGGATTAAAAAGGGTGAGCTGCAGGAAATGCAGACAGCCCCCTGCTTCCCAGCGAGGTGTTGTGCAGATACTGATAAATAATACAGTTGGTATTATTGGTAATTGTAATTAATGAAAGCTGCAGTACAGATGTTGAGCAATTGAGTTTGTTTTCAGCAAGCCATGTTGTAAGGGTTAGCTCAGTTCAACGGCACTATATGGAAAACTGTAACTTCCTTCTTTCTGCTGGAAAAAAATTGTAGGAATTCCTGTTGTACAAAATCCTCACTTAGGTTATGTTGATGTTTTCATATACTTAGTACTTCCCTCACTGTCAAATACCAGACGTATGAAATACTGTCACAGATGCAAAAGCTGAGTTAGGTATTGGAATATTATTTTCCATAATAAACATTATTTATTCAAAGATTTTAGATTTGCTGCTTGCAGATTTTAGTTCTCTTTCTGCAGTACTAAACCAGCATTCGAATGTTACATTGTAGAAGACAAAGCAATATAGACAAAAATAATCTGTTTATACAGGGCTTGTTATCCTAAGTGGCTTTAATGGCACGCTGCCGACCATGTGGAGATTCAGGGGAGATTGCTCCCACTGTGGGAAATGTGATGTTTCTCGGTGTCTCCTCAGTAGGATGGTTCTGTCTGGCTGCAGTGGGCAGACGGCACCATCAGTTTTTTTGCCAGTGAGAGCCTGTGGAGCTAAATTCAGTCCTCTAGGAAACAGGCGTAACTTCTTCACTGAAGGAGTCAGTTGAGTTTTGCCTGGTAACATCTGGTCTGAATCTGGCCTCCTGTGATATAATGAAATTTGAGGTAGAAATAGGAAAGGCAGTTCAGAGAAAATGTCAGAGCTGACCCTCTAACCTGAAAAAGAATGATAAATAAATATAGATTTTATTAAATAATTTTTGAAATTGAGGTTTTTAATAAAACGTTTTCTCAAAGGTTTTGAAATATTTGGTCGAATTTTTAGCATACCTCTGCCAATTATGTCATAGCTTCTTTGTTCTACGGTTGATGTTAGAAAAATATTGCTTATGGGTTACTTAGGAGGGAGTCCAATTTTATAGTTTAAGTCTTGTTAGAAGTGTCAATACAGACAAGTGGTTCAGATTCAGAAGCTGAAATATGCTTGAACTTCTGGGCATGTGCCAGATAAATTCTTCTTACTCCTGCAAGATTAATATATTCCAATATCTATAACCAGGTTGGGTGCTGACAGTGAGGACTGTCTATAAAAGAAAACATAAAGACGCAGAAGAGTATCTGACTCAGGAGATGTTTCAGAGCTGCATCGCTGTGGGATGCACTAAACCATGCAGGTGGTGTGGATGGCTTGGCTGTGTGGCATCATCCCAGCTCAGGGACAGGGCTGGGTGTCCCCAGCAGGAGGGTGCAGGGGACATGGAGCCAGGCGAGGGACAGCAGACATAATGGCAATGAGGGAAAATCCTATGAGATATCAAGGAAAAAAAGTAGCCAGGCAACAATCCAATGTCCACAGAGGTGGCAGAACCTCCATCCGCAGAGACACTCAGAACTCCACCAAACACGAGCCACCTCCAATCTAAATTGTTAGATTGTCAGACCCTGCATTTCAAAGAGCTGACTTCCATGACATCAGTTTTTCTGCTTCTCTCCTCACGGTGCTAGCATGGTCATGCTCAAGGAAGCCTTTTGTACCTCATTGCTTGCATTTGGTGGGCATCACAAATAATTTCAAGCAAAACAGAAAAAGCTGTACATTTTTATGTGTATATAATTTTATATTTATATAACAGGTATTTAAATTGGGACCTTATTTTCACTAAATCAGTGCTAAAGACAAGACAAAAGAATCCCAAGTACTCAGGTTCATCAGGACGATTAACCTTTTGTTGTGGGTAAGCCTTGTGTGTCTCTCACACTGTTCAGCAGCTGGTGTTCCTGCCTGCTAATGCAAAAATACATTATATTCAGGATAAGATTTACCGCATTTGCTTATTTGGGGTAACTTTGGTATGCCAAGCTTCTAATTTGTTTCATGAACATACTGCTTGGAAAGAAAAGGAGAAAGAGGTAATGAGAACAAGATTTGTGTGTTTGGGTGATTTTTTAAGTGATGCAGCCTGACTTTAATTCATAATGTTCATTCTCACAGTTTCATAAGAAGAATGGATCGCGGTTTTGATCTGGTTTAAAATGAGCTTCAGTTGATCAGGTCGGTATAATGATATAAAACTGAAATAAAGAGAGCGATAACATTCATCAAGAGAAGAAGGAATTGAGTTTACAGGGGATGCAGTCTGCCCTCTAGCTCAAGCACTCCATCTTGAAGGGAATTTTTTTAATGTGATGTGATTGCTTACATGAGTCACAGCAGCAGCCATTAGCTTTGTTTTGGAACTCTAAAAGATCTGTGAAATTCAAATCCAGATGCAGACTGGTCAAGAATTATGATTCATTCTTCTATTTAAGAAACATAAAAAATATCACTCATAAACCTTAGATGTTGGATCAGGTTTTCTCTCAACAAGTCTGGTGTGTTTTTGTTGATCCAACTTCAGCACAAGTAAATGAGTAAGCTGTGTATATTTTGGGGTTGCACTAATTTTAAACCTATAGTTTTGTGTGTGTTAAAATGAAGCTCATTCAGTAAAAGCACAGTCTAGAAGTTAAGGGCATGCCATGTCCCATTATGAACTATTTTTGTTTCCTGCTTAATGTGTAATGTCTGTGAAGGGGTTAACACACACAGAGCTACAGCTTTCCTGGGCAGAAGGTGTCCTTGGGACAGAGATGGTTCAAGGGGGAGTGATGATTTGCCAGTGTGAGCTTTTGGTGATGTAGTGCTTTTAACGTAATATCTTTTTGGAGGGTTTTGGCAGAGGATTCTCTTGTGGCATCTGACAGTGCAGGAGTTGTCTTCCTCCTGCTGCCAAGTGCTGTTTCACTTACACTTAGTCAAATTAATGTCTTCCATTTAATACAGTGAACTGGTTTTCTAATTTCTCTCTTGAAGTCTTTAACACTAGTAGTGTAAACAAGAGGCAAACCCTAGAATTTGTTCCAAGGATTGATTTGGAAACCAAAACAGAGACAAATAAAGGTGAAGACAACCTTTGTGACCATTCAATCTTTCTTCCTTTACCAGTGGTAACTTTCTTCTTGTGGGACGTCGCGTTTTCTTGCTTTTTCAGCACAGTAGAGTGCTATGAGCAGCCTCAGCAGAGCATTAGTGACCTTGGAGTGCAGTGTTGGCTTGTGCATGTATCGTGGAGGCCCTCACTAACACTGATGTGCTGTGCACATTTTTGAGATGAAACATCAGTATTATCTTCTTTCACGGCAAAAATGCAGCAGTTTCCAGTTACTGCTTACAAATACCAAAGCACAGCAGAGGCTGCAATTTACTTTAGAAATAATTTCCATTGTCAATGAATCATCTCCTTTTTTTTATTAGATGAGAAAGGCAGGCATGCCAAGTCCCAGTGCACTAGCATATTACAGAAAACTTCTAATGAGGATGTGTACTTTTCCACTGAAGTACTTGGTGCATCTCTTTGCAGAACAGCTGAGCAAATTATTGAAAATGTTATACCCAATGAATTCCTACTTTCTCATGATATATTAAGTGATTACTGTAAGACCTATCTTGTTCCGTTCCTTGGCCCTCCAGCAACTGCACTGTTGTTAATTTGCTCTGTTAATTTGTTAATACAGCTCTGTTGTTATAATGGTTATATTTTAGTTGAACATAATTGAATAGCATTTCTAATGACAGACATAGGATTCCTCTTCCTTTTGGATAATGTGATCTGAATAAATATGGGGACTAGGAAAATAAACACAATTGCTGCCTTTTACCATGTTGTGTAAACTGTTAAGAGTCCTCACTGTTCTTCCCTAGGGACCAGTGTCATATACTTGTCTATCAGATGCTCAGACTAACCTTGATCTGTGAAATGATGCTGCCTTTTTCTTTCTGTTTCTGTGAATTGCCAGAATCTCTCAGTAAAATTCATGTCTAAAAATTTCCCATATGCATTTTGAGTCAAAACAAATCTCTGGAATATGTAAACAGATACTGCTTTTCTGAAAACTAATAATTCTTTGCCTGTATCTATTCCCCCGCATCTGGCTAGATAGTCCCTCCTTTGTGCTAGAAACAACGTGTGTGTGGCCACATGTTCATCTGTATTACAAAACTCATCCAGATAAGCAAATTAAAACAAAACAAGTTAAGAAAAAAACCCCAAAACCCCAACTTATCTGCACTGTGGGGATTGATCTGGCCAGGTAAGTGTAAGGCTGAAACCTGGGACTTCCTTTTGATGCGTTTTATCTCAGATGCTTTACCACAAGTTCAGGATCCTGTAGAGGATGCTGACTGACCTCATTGAGGATTTTTTTCTTGAAGATGAAACTGTGTATTTCAAAAGAGTTGAAATCACCACAGATGGGTTAGGGCAGAACACATTTGTTCATCTAGATCAGTTTTTCTAGCTTATACAACTAACCTCATTTGAAATGACTGAATGATTTAAAGTAAGGAAAGGCTGAATTGCCATTAATATTCTCCTTTACACTTTACCACGAAATCCCCCCACAACCTCCTCCCCAAATTGTCCGAAGTCTAAGAAGGGATTAAGAAATTATTAAATAAAATTATTCTGCAGAGCACAAGGCCATCTTTTTATTCTTTTGGAGGTCACCCAGCCAGTGTTGATCTTCTGTGCTTCCATGCTTAGTCCCAAACCCTGGGCATTGTGTGAGCTCTGTCAGCTGAGCCTCCTGTAGCTCCAAGGGGGTCATGAGCAGTTGTCTGAGCTCCTATTATAATGGTGAGAATTCAGAAAATGGGAGTAGAAGAAAGTAGATTTGATTTGTTTCTCTTTTTGTCTAGGTCATGCACCCTGCTTCATGTTTATCCGCTCACATCTATCCACTGTTAGGGATAGAATCTCCTTTCCAGTTTTAAACTGGAGCAGTTGCATATTCAAGTCATTCCTGTGGAATTTCAGGAGACAATGGTGTATTTCAGACCAGCAAGATTTTCATCCTGTCTTCCTTCTGCCCCCCAGTTGCAAATTCCCATTCTGATTCCTGGTTCACAGTCTGACTGGAACAAGGGAAGGAGCTTTCTTCAGCAGCCACATGTGTTTTAGTGCTAGTTCTTGTACATGTAGTTTCCTGCACATGAGCAGCTTATTTCTTATGAGCCTTATTTTCCTAGGCAATCAGTGTTGCATGATAATTATCTTAAGGAATTAAAAATATATTTTGAAAAACTAAGGTTTCATTAAGATATGGTGAGTAAATCTACTTACAATAACATTTATCAAGGATAGAGACCAGAAAATTGAACAAGGATGGGAAGTGGTCATGACTAGATTCTCAACTTTAACTTGGGAAATCTGCTTCAGTCTCTCTACAGAAATGCCAGACTTCATCTCTGAAGTGTTTTGAGATGCTTGAAAATTCCTCAGTGAGGATTAGGTATGATTATTTCAATAATTCTTAGGTTATACAAAACTTGTCAAATGTGAGTAGCACTGACCTTACCTCTAGAGGGCCTGTGCAGTTTACTATTTCCTCTTCTATGTATCCATCTTATGGGAAAGGTCCTGTGCAAGAGCAACATGTTATTGTAGCAGTGTATCAGAAATATTTGCAGCTTCATTGCCAGTGAGCCCCAGGGGCCTGTGCACTGCTTATTGCTCAAGCAGTTATAGCAGAATAGCAGCCTGTTACCAACTGCCTGAGAACCCCTGAAACCTTCTGCCTTTTTTTTTCGTTTGTTTGGTGTTTTTTTTCGGTTGTTGTTTCTTTTTTTTTTTTTTTTTTTTTTTTTTGGTTTTTTTTTTTTTTTTTTTTTTTTTTTTTTTTTTTTTTTTTTTTTTTGGTGGCTTAGTATACTAGAAAACAGGATGTAGGGGGGAGAATTTGCAGCCTTTTAGCTGTATGTCTGAGATTCAGTAGTTCCATACTGGGGGTGGTATTGCATTACTTTAGCTGATAGGTTTGTGTGTAGACACATGTACATTGACTAAAGTCTGGTTTATATCCTTTCAGCTTGCACCTGATAAATTGCAGAAAGCAAAAGCCCCCTACAAATACTAAATAGGGATAAGTGAAAACAAGCCATGGATTTGTTCCATTAATGGGCTCCACATGTTCTCAGATCTGCCTTCATATTTTGTCTATTTTTTTCCCCAATCAGCGATTTGAGAGCTGTACAGCAAATTAAGAGAAGAGCTTTCAACAACCATAGCAAAACATGAAACAGTTATGATAATGAAGTGCCTTTGGATCCCCTCAGATTCAGAAAAAATGGGAAAAAACTAATTTCCTGAAGACTTTTCCCATTCATTTTGCATAATCTCCGCTAAACCTGCTTCCTATTCTCATAGGATGATTCCCCAGTCAGCACATCTGCAGAGGTGTGTGGTTACTCTGCTGTGTTACAGCCCAGAGCACCTTCAGCTGTGACTTCCACTTCATCTCACCCAATTTAACTCTCTCCAAGTACACAAGGCTAATAATGAGCAGGTTGCCATAAGTTTTTAAAGAAGCAGCAGGAAACATCTTAATGCAACTGTCAGTCTGTGCACGTACTGTGGGCGCTTGCTCTCCCTGATAGCCTGGAGCTTAAAAGCGCTGTTCTCTGCCAAGGGAGAGGCGGCTATCTTCAATCTGGCATCTGAAAATGACAAAGTGATCTATCAAGCAGAATTAGGAGCACAGATCCTTCCTGTTCTGTTTAGCTTTGTAATTCAATCTGAGTCAAACCAGAGGCCTGGCCTGAGGAGAAGTGCTCCTTCAAATCTAATGAAGCAGTCCTCCGATTTACCATCATGCAAACATTAATATGTAAACTTCCTATGTATATAAAAGAGAAAAAGGCATATTATATCTGACAGAAGTTACTTTTCAAGGTATGCTGATTCTGAAGCTCTCCTTCTATTGGATTCTTCTTCACACTCTCTGTAGGCTTTCACAGCTACCTTTCTGTTTTTCCATGCCACTCCAGAGTTCCTGGCTGAATTCCTACCCTATGCCTAGGCATATTCCTGAAAATAGACTTAGAAGTGTCACATAGAGCTTGTGAAAAACTTCTCTGGGCTGCCAGTAACTTGGAAGATTTGAAAACTCTGCTTATGACTTCATTGATTTTTTGACACGACCATTCTGTCTATACACTTTTGTCTGGGGAATGAAATTTGTGTTTTCTGTACTAGATGAATGTGGTCCATAATAAGCCTATCCAGACATTCTGGTTGGGGTTTTTTTGTTTGTTTGGGGGTTTGTTTGTTAGTTTTGTTAAATTTGTGTGTGTGTTGCCAGCTTGATGAAATACTTGGAAGTTACAGTGATAGCATGTATGTACCTATGTAAGATATGACAGGTAAAGATGCAATAGAATGTGTGCATAAAGGAGGAACTCAGAACTCCTCAGCTCAGCATAACTCTTCCTGGAATGCTGTTTCATACCTGCTGTTCAGTGCTGGTATAATTATGAATGTATTTATGATACATATTTACTTAAGAGACTAGAGGTACTGTTATTGAAATACAGCATTTAATATATTCCCCTAAAATGGCTCATGCAAAAAATCATTGACCAAGGATACTTTCATCTGACTTCAATGGCTTTATTTTTCATTCTGCCTTGCTTCTCTTCCACTCCTGCTTCTTTGTGTCATTCCTGGTGTTTTCTGGTAGAACCTGTCTCTCATCTCATATCTGTCTAGCACATCACAAAAGGACAGTACCTTCAGAGGCCTTTCTGGGTGAAACTTAAAACCAGAAATCTTTCTGAAGAATAGTAAAATGAGTATGTTCCTTTCATTGCTGTTCAGGATCTGGTAAGAGATCAGCTAAAGAATAGAAGCCTAAACATGTGTGACTTCCTCCTGTGCACTCATTTAGAAGGTTAAACTCATTATCAGGGCTCTTGTGTTTGTTTACTGCACAGGAAAGTTTTAAAGATGAAGACATAAAAAGTCATTACAGATGCTAAAAGATTCTTAAGTGTTCCACAGCAATGCAGTGGAAATAGTGACAAGTAATAGAGTACAAATGCTTTAAAAACAACACCACTGATGAAAAAAGTTGAGAGTACCTTCTGAAAAGGGGATGGTTTGGCTGAAATTTTAAGCTGGTAGAATCTTCTTACAGTTGTGAATTCTTAAGAGAAACACCATTTAATTGTTTATTTTCCACTGAAGTTCAATATTGGTGCACAGCCTTAAACCAAACTAACTCAACAAATCTCTCTTTGGGCCATTTGAGTTCAATAACCTAACTTGGCTGTGGAGATTTTTTTACAACAGCGAAGCTCAGGCTGGATTGCCTGAGGCATGTGTTCCATTCCCTACTTTAACCCCTGCTGCTTTCCCAAATCCTTGGGAAATTTTGAAAACTAAGTTTCCACTTGGAATGAAACTGGATGTAGGAAAACAGCACAACCAATAAAGTGTAGCATAGTAGTGCACACATTTAGTGCAAACTTTGTGTTTCTTTAGCTCACTTTTGGCAGTCTTCAGCAATTTCCTTTTTTCATCTGGCCTAAGAGCTATTAAAAACTGATACGCAAATGAGGTAATGCCAGTTAATTTAATTTCTTTAGCAGAGAACATAGATAGCAATGGAATATTCCTTTTCATCTGTGATGGGGAAGGTTCTGGGATTCTCTCTTTTATCCCCATGTCATTTTGCCAAGTAATTTTCCAGTAATTCAGGAGCTGGCAGCCATGAAGGGCTGTGGCAGGAGCAGCGTGATGCTCTGACAGCTGGATGACTCCGGCATAGGCAGCAGGCCAGTAAAGGCATTGCAAAAGTGTCCTGATTACTCCTCTGAATGGGGACAGCAGGCTGGTCTTTCCTCTGTAGACTCCTGTCAACTTGATGTGATATAGAAACCACCTGACATGCCTTTGCATCCCTGGTTTTATTCCATGCTGCTCATGCCTGTAAAGGCATGTACTGACTAAGCTATCCAGAAGTTTGGTGTGTTTGGGGCTGTCGTGGTTTTCTGTATGATTCTTCTGGTCAGGTCTATTTGCCTGACTGAAACAAAGCAAGAGAAAACAGTTTAACCATATTTCTTTGCTGGAGTTTTCCTTGGAGATAGCTTTTGCAGTTTGAACTCAATGTTAGAGAGCTGTGGTGTTTGACCCTCAGCATTTCCTATGGGGAATGCACATGTACAGATCACTTCTTCCTTCCAGGTGTCAAAGGAAGCAGAGCTGTGATTGCACTGGAACTTTTATTCTCCTTATCAAAATACTGTGTAAGGAATCATAGCTCATTCCCTTTTGCTTCCCCAGATGGATTGGATCTTTTAGCTGTTTTGTACTCCACAGTGTTTATGCCAGGAACTATTTCTTATGTTTCTACATATGCCTGACATGCGAACCCAGCTGAATGACACCTGCTTGTCATCAGTAGATTCTAAGCATGTGCATGTTTTATGTATTAAATCTGGAACATTTTTAGTGTAGCCTTCTTCAGTGTGGGATCAGAAAAATGTCTCAGGTTGTTGTTGGCACTTTGATTCCTTATTATAGTTGAAACCAACAATTGTATAATTGTTGCAGGCTGGAAGCATGTGTTAATTGACCCAAAGCCCAGAAGTGCTCAGGGTGCAAACAGCAGATAACAGAGAGGCTTTTCTCTATCAGTAGATAAATTGACATCACCACTGAAAACAGTGGCACAGCGTTATTAGTGCCACTCTGCTCTCAGTCTCAGGCAACGTGCTCAAGTCCAGTACTACATTAACTTGTTTCTTTTGGACACCAAAGAACAGCCATTCCAGCAGGGAAAACCAAGCCTTTCCCCCTTCTCCACAGCCTTGGGCTAGAACGTGTATGCTTATTAGGAAGGAATGATTAATATATAAATAGCAACTGTTCACTGCTAATGGGTCTTCAGTGGTTTGGGTTGTTTGACATTATCTTTTCTGTTCACATGAAAAATGTGTTCTTTTGTTTGTTGGATGTCTTTTTTCTACCCCTTTATGTGCTCATAAATTTGCAATATTTGGGAGATTTTCTTACATGGAAACAAAAATATGCTCTGTTCTGCTGAAGTTCGAGTTCTTTCAGAATAAGAGATAATGCAAAATTTCAGTAAGGTTCCCAGATTCCTGTAAACCATGAACAAAAACATTGTGTTTCTTAATAATCTTGCTCCTGAAAGGGTTGAACTTTCAACAAGGATAGTTGAAGACAGGCATCAGTATGCAAAATTCATCCCAGGTGGCAAAGGTATAAAAAGACTGAAACCAGGGGTCATAGAATAGGAAGTATTGAGCAACCTTAATAATAGGTGGTGCTATCAGACTTGCCTATAAATAATCCATGTTGTCAGGAAACTAATGGATATTCTGCATTCAACATTCCTATGAGTCAAGAGTAAGTGGTTCACCAGATTTTCATTATTGATGTGTCTGCAGCTTTGTTTAAATATTACGCCTGCATTTGGGACTGGGGAAAGTTATAAGAATCCTTTCACCACTGGTGCTCTGTGACAGCCACCTTGCCTTGCACAAACAGCTGAAATTCTCTAAGTATGTTTTCAGAAGAGTTGTTGCCACAGCTTGGGAAATGGAGGCAATCAATATGTTTTAGAGCTTTTTGGGAATTAAGGATCTCCACAAAGGATTGAGAGAATTGATGTTTATTTCAAAAATCATTTTAAAAAGCAGGTGTGGATTTTGCAAATTTTTTTTTTTTTTCAGATGCAGGGAGAGTTTCTACCACTTGCTGGCAGAGGGGGCTATCTGTCCATGGTTGGCAGAACATCCTCCAGTCAGGAAACACAGCAAGGGAACCAAAGTCACTCTCAAGAGTGGTGTGGTACATAGGGCAAGGAAGCAAGAAAACAAGAGTTAAAAGTGTTTCAGTGATTTTGACAGATATAATGGACGGCCTTCCTTAGAACCAAATGGTGTGTGTCGGGGGGGCAATATTTGATCTCTTAGATCACGAAAGATATTTACTGATTTTTTTTTTCCCAAACAAAATATCTGTTAAATGCAGATACACAGGACAGCCAACAAACTAACAGAAAGTGTCAAAGAGTAACATTTCAGCCATTGTAAAAAGGTAAACAGGAGCCATACAGGAGAAATTCTGACATTAATTCAGTTTTAAGGCAGTTACCTGTAGACCTTGGTAGACTTATTTAATTCTTCAAGCCTATTCTTGAATTACGCTGATAAGGCCAATTTAAAAGCAAAAAAACTGGATTCTTAAATTTCTGGGTCAAGATTCCAAGAGGAGTGAAAATATATCAATGAAACCGGGCTAGAATAGTCAGTAATCATCAGAAATCTGTTAGAGGAATGCTCTGGAAAGTGAAAATATTAATTTGATGTGTGCCTCTATGTTACTTGGGAAATATAGAGGGAGAAAACAAAGATTTTTAAACAGCTAAAATAAATACCTGCTAAGATGCCTTACTAATGAAAGAAGAGAGGTGAAGCTTGCCATAAACAACCCTAATTCAGCAGAAAACCATCTGTGGCTGGTGAGTATTCTCATTTGAGTACAGTACTTTGCTTGGGCTTATCTGTCCACTCATTCACTCTCATATATAAACTATTTCAGTCTGAATCTAAGAATGAGAAGAAATACCAACACCTTCCATTAGCAAGTAAAGTAGCTGGAGAGAATCTAAATGACCTTCTGAAGGCTTAGGTAGGATTTGACCATGCATCCTGCTATCTGCAGCACCAGAGTGCTCAGCATGAGCTGGTTGAACTGGTTGCCCACATATTTTCCTGTCAGGTGTTTCTTTTCCTGCTGCTGTTGTGTGATCTACCTAGGCTCAAGTGTGCTTAGGTGTGTGTGCAGGATACTGCAGCCACAGCAGGGGCAGTGCAATTAGGCTGTTCTTGGCTGGCAACCAGAGCACTGCAGTCCGAAAATAAGCACTATTGAATTTATGTAGGGTACATATTTCAGAAGTAAGACACAAGATCTGTACATTTGAATACACAGTCTGTGTTCCTTCTGTGTGGGGTGTAAACTCCCCCTCTCCTGCCCCACATGTCTACGTTAACTAAAGGCCACAGGGAAACCCACATAATTAAAAGGCACTGAGGTCATGAGCTGGTTATGAGGCAATTTAGGTTTCTTGTGCAGGCCTGCTGGGTCGATAGAGATACAAGTCTGCTCTCGATAGGAACAATGATCTTCTTTTGTAAAATATGAAGGAGAAAAACATGATTTAGGAAAGTCTAGTGCCTCACTGAGGCTTAATTGCATTTTCAGAGATGCATGTAGCATTCTGTTTCACTTCAGGATGCACAGGGCTGATCCTGTCACCACTGAAGTATTAAATCTGAGCTGGATCACAGTTAAAGTAGCATCCTAGTTGAAAATAACATCTGAGTAAACATTTACTCAACTGAGAAACTGAGTTTGGAAAATACTGCTTGAAAGGCTGCTCATTGCTGAGAAACAGAACTAGGGGAAAAAAAAAAAAGACAATTTCCTGAAATTCCATTTGGCTTCACACCTCTGTGGTTCTCAGAAATCCCCCAAGGAGTGTGTGCTTGGTGAATGTCAGCTGACTTGAGAGTGTGAGCATGTGTGGGATAGCAGATTTTAGTCACTCACCTGAGCTAGGAGCCGGGCTTCTATTACGTCAATATATGTGTTCTTCATCAATCCCCGGAAGCTCCAAAAAGTATATGGGCAACTTAAGCTGTATAACTGCTTTTGATGCTCAATGTTCAATATTTTTATTACTTTTCTGCCCTGGCCTTGCTATAGAAATGTTAAAAAATGTGATAATGCCCTTTGAGATGAATAATTATGTCAATTTTTAACATTTAGTAAACATGCCGATACTTCCACTGGATCTCGGTGTTTCTCAGTGTTTGTGCATCCATAAGCAAATCAGATGCCCGGAGAAGGATGATTTTTGATTTGAAAAAGAGTCATAACTAATTTACATATAACTTTATTTACACTTTTTAACAGCTTATTTTATATTCTGTTAAGATATTTTAAGAGTATTGGGCAACAACCTCAGAATTGGTGGAATTTTTTTTCCTTTTTTTGAAACAGGAAGACAATTCAGATTTTAGATTGTGCATCTCTTAGGAGAAAAATAAGAGTCCTCAATTTGGTCCTTTCTAAATGAAAACAAATAGCTGAAGGAAAGGAAGTGCAGACTATCCGGATGGTGAAATTGCATCCCAGGGTTAATGTTTTTAGTTATCAAGGAACCAAACAAGATCAGGTCTTCAGTACTTTAAATTGATATCCTTTCTGTTTCAATTTCTTCTAGTCAAGATTAATAGTCTTCATTTGAAATATATTACTTTAACTCCATCAACGAGTAAAAGACTAATACAAAGCCAATGAACTCAGACTTGTTGAACTGTTTCTTGCAGGCTGAATCTGAAGCTTAATTTAGCCAGTGAATTTCAGCATAATGGTGTGTCATGTGATGCACATGATGTGGTTAATTTTCTTTCAGCTTTTTCTGCTCAAGATGCATTTATCAATCTATAGCCCAACTGCTTATATTAATGTTTCCTTGAGAGCAAAATGGCACCCACCTGTGACAAATTGTGAACCATGGATCATGATCCATTATTTTATTTAGTGCAGCCTGTTGAAGGAGAAACAGCATGCACTTTGAGTAGTTGATAGTGCTTTAAATAGCGTTACATGGAGTGGTGATGTCCCAACTCTCCGGAATTCTAATACACTTCTTCCTACATCTTTGTATGAGGTTAGAGTCCATCGATCTGTTTCTCATTTAACTAACATCTGAATTCTTCTGCAGGTGCAGGATTTGTTTTGATGTACTCTCTTGATCTTGACCCGTATCTGAATAATTGAGGATTGGGTAGAATCTTTTATAAATGAGCTAATCATTATACATTAAAACCTATTAGAGTCAATTTGTTTAATTCCCAGTAGAGCTAGTGAAGTCCTTGTCTGTGTCAAAATCTTCCCAACAAAAGGACTGGCTGTAGCAGAGAAGCTTCCCTCCCCTTTCCCCCCTTCTGATGGTGCTTTTAAAGAATCTCCTATGCAAAGGTGGCCACGTGGAATTAGTTGTGAGAGCAGGTGTCAGACTTGTCAATAACTAGCTAACCGTCAACAGTTTGGGTGTGGGGGTTTTTTTCTAATCCTTTAAATGAAGCATGGCAAACATTGATACAAGGGTGCTAATGGCAAAATGACTGTAAAAACATCTTTGCCAATGTTTACAACTCTGTGAGCAGTAGTCCAGCAAAATTAGGGTGTGTGAAATCTATGTCAGCACTGGAATACTCAGTGCCTATCTATAATCCTGTCTTCAGAAGACATTGGACCTACCATGCACCTGCAGATCAGGCCTGCAAAGCCATACTGTCTTTTCTGAACTCCATGTGCAGGACGCTGTTAGTTTATAGCCCAGCCAACTGTCTGACTTGTTTGGTGCTGTTCAACACAGGGATTGGAAATGATGATGCAAGATAGAGTGCAAAAATTGTGTCTCTTTTTTTTAATGGCATTTGTTTAGTTGTTTGAAAAAAGAAACAAAAGTGGGGATTAGCATACCTGTAATCTTGAACTAACCAGTTGAGAAGTGAAGATTTATGATTTGATAACTTTGTCTGAAAATGGAGGAATAAAAATCACGTGTTATGGTAAGGGGTTTTATGTGATAAACAGTAGATAAATAGGGAGTTTCATTCTGTTTGGTTGGGTTTTTTTGAAGTGAGATGTAGTTTGGTGTTTTTTTAAAGTGTTATTAAAGAATGGGTTATTAATGTATCTTGTTATAAATGCAGAATTAGGAATTGACAACTGATTTTAATGGGTGAGGATGTTTTCTTTTGAAATATCTAGAACACACATAAATAATATACATAGTTGGTTGGATGCAGATTTTGAGTGCTAATATTTCTGCCAATAACCTCAACCCACATATGAAGGAACTAAATTTCTTGAGTGAGATTGGGGTCATTCAGCCTCTGCATTAATTTATTTCTTGTCCACTGCCAGGCAGGCCTTGCCAAGTACAGTGTGTCAGATTGCATGGCAAGAACATGATATGTTTTATCAGGATCTGCCTGCCAAAGCTAGTCCACATAATATTTTGAACTGCTTTCAAACCACAATTCCTAAGAGAGGGGAGAGAGTCTGGTGCTCTAATCTTCCTCACTGGTGATTTTTTCTGTTGCATATTTATTAAAAATATTCTTAAAATAAAACCAGAACTTCCCATTGATACAGGAATACATCATTAGTTGATTTATGATTCTTTGATAATATTTAGCCATAGGCAAAGTTGGAATTTTACAACCTCAGTTTCACCAAATGAATGAGTGTTACTGGGATGATGTAAAGCTGGTTGCTATTTGTCTTAAGTTGTGAAAGATTATATATTCCACTTACTGAACTGGACAGTGAAGTAAATAAGGGTCACCTGAACTTAAAGACACATGCAAATTGCAGCACAGCTAATTCCTGGAAATTTTTTTTTTTCTTTATCAAGATAGGAACAAAGCTAGAGCACACACTCACTTTGGTGCTCTTGTTTTCCTGCATTTATTAAGCTAAAACATGTCCCTTATATGATGGCTTAAGAGGGAACAGAAGATAGAATTTTGGAGGCAAGGACTCTTCACGATTCACTACATAATTCCTATTTATTAGCACAGTGCTGCTGTAAAATGTCCACAAAGACAGTGCCCAGCAAATGCTTGTCGGTGGTGGGGGAGCAGTGTTTGTCCCAGCTTTGCTGCAGACCTGCTGACGCTCCCTCCCTTTGCAGATGAGGAGAGGGCTGTGCTGCACGTGCACTGCGACAGAGCTGGGCTCCCTCTGTGCACTGCCTGCCACACATCACACAGACCCAACACGATCACATAAACCCAACACGAATCAGAGTGGCTGCTCTGATTCGTGTTGGGTTTATGGAGGTCAACCTGACTGAGAATCAGAGGATTTGTCCTGACATTGCACCTTTCCTGTGTTCTCAGCCAGGAGCAGAGCAAAGAAAAATTGCATCTACATTAACTGTAGAAGAATTTTCTGAAGCTCTCCTAGAGGGCACTAAATCAGTTGTGCTATCGATTTTGTAGAAAAGACAGCTGCAGAGCAGATGTAAGGACTGCGATAATCAAAATCATTAGCTTCAAGCTTGAGATAATTTAAACTACTTTGCTGTATGCTCAAACAGATGAGCAAACCTAGTGAATTATCTAATGAGTGCCCAACTTAAATATCTGGTTTATGTTGCTCTTAAAATACCTGATCAGGATGATGAGCACGTGAATATAGCATGCAATTAGTTGAGTTAGCTAGGTAAAATTTTGGTCCCATCATTCCACCCAATCCAACTGGAGATGTTGAGAGAAGGAATGGCTCAGAATAGCCATAACCCAATGTCTCAGCCCTGTCATGTAACTGGTTATAAAAACTAGGTGCAAGCAGTATTTGCAAAGTAGGTTTTTAATTCCTTTTCTGAAATCTGTGCTGTAGGAAAATGGGGTTGGTTTTTTTAATATAAACCATATTTTCAATAGCTACTTATATTTTGGATAATTCGAGGTTAAAACCCTCTCATAATTTTATTTGTTGGAAACCCTGCTTCTTTGTTTATCTTAGCATCTAGGCTTAGGGAAATAAATGAGCCAGTTCAATACACTGGATTTTCCTAAATGCCTGTCAAAGAACTGTCTTTACTTTCAGAAGGTGGTGGCTAATTATGACTACAACACAGATATAATGAGGAAATTAGTTCACCTTCTATTCACTTTCAAAATGGAGACCTCTTCTCAAAGTAGTGCTTTCCATCTGTTCTGAGATTTCACCAAGCTGCTGGATCAGAGAAACAGAAGTAAGAAGTTTGATGGCTTTGCAGCTTGATGTTCTCATTGTAATGTGAAATGTGGAGAGAGTGTATTGCTTTGGGCTGAGTACATCAATTGAATATACAGTATGCTTGGCTCATGGGCTATAGTGGAATAAGTGTTTCTGGCTTGTGTTCTCCTATGGGATATATGGGTTTAGGGAGCAAAAGGGGAGGGTAGGACAACTTTCTATGCTGTAGATTTTTGCGTTAAACTGCTGTGTACTGATCATTCTCTGTACTTTGGTAGAACTTGTGGAGGTAAAGTACGATTTTGAAATCCCTTTGTTCCAAGTTAAGACTTGTGTGGGGTTTTTTTTAATGTGTGGAAAGTATTTGGGAACTTTTGGACACTGACAGTATGGTGCAAAATATTGGGTTGGTTTTTGTGGCTTAGAGGATGGCTCTGTACCAGATGACAGGTAGGAATGTCCATGCTTGTATAAAAAGTTTAAAATTTTCAAATAACTGTCTTGAAAACGGCAATTAGTTAAAAAAGACGCTATGTAGGTAATAACTTTTTGATGGCTCCTTTTACAGAACAAACTGTATGGGGAGGATCAGCAAACTGGATGAATCTGTTAGAATTTTCATCTGAAACTCATCTTATGTGGAGAAAGCATCGTGGATGTCTGGATAGCCACGGCCTGTACTGCATTGTATATCAAGGCTGAAATGCTGGTGTACTTAGAGAGATGTCTTCTAGCCACCCACAGCATTTCAGGTTTCTGTGATCTTATTACCATTTCTCTCTTCATGAAAGCTGGTGATGAAAGTGCACTCAATAGACCTCTTACCATTATCCAGCCTGTTTCCTGTGATCTTCTTAAAAGAGTTAGGGAGAATTCCTAGCTGGGAAATGAATCTTAGGGTTAATGCAGTCTATCTTATCTCAGATCCCACTGGGAGAATAGGCTTTCTGTAATTCAACTGCAGGTTATCCCTTCTTTGTGCAGACAAGATGGATGGGGAGATAGAGCTGCTTGTTTAAAAAAAATGACCAGAGTAGGTTTTTGGAAGACAAGAAAATATTTGGTTCCAATTGGACACATGAGCAGAAAGGTTTGAGTGTAATAAATGGGACATTTTTAGAAATGATCATGTTTTATTTAAAGTAATAGATTTAGAGAAGTAAGGAATCTACATCATTGAAAGTGATAAAACCATGTTGTCACGGTCTGAATGCAAAACCAGGTTCTGCCTCATCCCCCAGTCATTACATCTGTTAGCTATCTCCTGATTAAATAAAAGCTCTTTTAGATTTAGTAACTTTGCTCTGGATATTGTGGCATCACTGTGCATGTAATGGTTTTAATAAATTTCATTTATAGAAGTAAACAGAAAAGCAGTTGCTGGTGGAGAGGGCTCTGGCTGCAATATGTTAACTCTTTGGAAACCCATTGTCAGCCAACAGATGTCTGGAACCTCACCTAGACCATTAGAGAAAACTGCAAATGATTAATGTGGGTTTAGGCAGTATTTTAGGGTTTTGGTGTGTTTTCGGGGTTTTTTTGGTTTTGTTTTTTTTTTTTTTTTTTTTTTGTTTTTTTTTTTTTTTTTTTTTTTTTTTTTTTTTTTTTTTTTTTTTTTTTTTTTTTTTTTTTTTTGGGTTTTTTTTTTTTTTGGTTTATTTTTTGTGTGTGTTGTGTTTCTTTTTATTTGTTTAATTAGGATATCTAAAATAACTGTATAGCACCTACAGTGGATAATATACAATTATATTTGTGTTCACTTTCCATTATGGCAATTTTTAGTAAAGATAGAATATTCTTATAGAATATAAGTTTACGGCAAAACATTAACCCAAGTCTTTTTTTCTTCCTGGTGTGTTTTAACCCCAGCCAGCAAATTAACATCACCCATCTGCTCGCTCACTTCCCCTTGGTGGGGTGGGGGAGAGAATCAGAAGGTAAAAAAGTGAGCAAACTCCTGGGTGGAGATAAGAACAGTTTAATAGTTGTGCACCTGCTCCCTGGCAGAGCATGGGAAACTACAAAGTCCTTGACTTGGGGTCAGCACTGCTCAGCAACAGCCAAACATCAGTGTTTTATCAACATTGGTCTCAAATGTGAAACTAACCACAGCACTGCACCCAGCTACTAGGAAGAAAATTAACTCTATCCCAGCCAAATAAGACTTTAGATTTCCAAAAATCCCAGAGGATACATCAGAAGTGTAAAACCTTTGGAAGATAAGAGCAATCTGAAAGAACCATGTAATAGTAAGCCTATTCTCTAGACTCTGTACTGCGCTGGAGTTGACTATAAGCCTATCACATCTGTGATAAAAAACCACATCTGTGTCTTAATTTATTTTCAGGTATGAAACACAGCTCTAGATCAAATAAACACATTTTTGGTAGTAAAAGGTAATTTTTGTGTGATCCCAGTCAATGGTTGCTAAGTCTACTTTGTGTAAATCTACAGAGGATATGCTAACTATCAGCTGCTTGGCTCTAAACTCCAACTGAAACAGGACAGATGTATAAGTCTGGAGGTTGCCAATTCAAATTCTTCGTGTTGGCCAAAGGTTTAGTGTCATGTGTGTATGTATTATTATACCTTATTATTCATTGTGTGTGCTGCAGATAGCAGGGAGAATATTCACTAGAGCAGAACCATCGTTTAAGAGTAGTTTCATTATTTTGTGACAGCAGCAAATTGCAAGATAGCAGTAACTTTTATTCGTAGGTGTCATTCTCTGTTGTATAGCAATAGCACTGGGAGCAGCCCTGGGCCCAGGCCCATTCCGTGCATGTTAAAACCTACTTATCTGATTGTTCCTTTAAGAACTTCGGAGAGGGAAAACCCAGAAATTATTTAGAAATTATTTTTAGGGAATATGAAAAGAGAAAACAAGTGCAGTGTGTGTAAGAGACGGTGGGCTTTTTTTCCTCTCAGATTGCAGAAACAGAACCTTCCCAAAGAAAAGATCTTCACTCTTACATGCGTATTTCTTCCTCACCTTCCTTTTGTGTGTTGTCTTTTCAGGGACAATATAATACTTTTTTTAGAAGAGCAAAACCTGCCTCATAGATTTGAAAGGGGTATTTTACATTTGAGTAGTTTATGTTGATGTATAATATTGATTGCTTTTGCTATCACTGCTCATAAACAGGTTATTACACCTTGCTTCCACTGATGACACCAGGCAGTTGTGTGGCTCACTTGCCTCGAGTATTGGCATGTACTTGGGAGATGGTAGGCTTGAAATGACTCTGCAACAAGAGCCATCTTCTTGGAGATTTCTCCAGTGTGAACTGTGCTGGTTCAATGATAATCTCAGGGAATGAATAATTTTTTTCCCAAATGAAATCTGTTTCAGTGTATTTGGAGAAAGAGAGCACTGTGTTCATCAAAAAGTTACTTCTCTCTTGATATTGCTGTTCGTACATGACTTTTGATGAAAAAGTGTCTGTGAAAAATGAGCAGGCCAAGTGCCTTTCCATTGACACGTGTGAGCTTTGGGTCAAAGCTAAGCAGAAAAGCATGATTCAGTTTTAGGGATTGGGCTTGGGGAGGAAAAGTACCAGAATTACAAGTCAGATATATTTTAACCTTTCTGAGGCCAATTTTATAGTCCTTGCTATCTTCTCAGGGCTCTCAGATCATTAAAATACTTTATTTGACAGTCTAAGTCACTTTGTGACTTTGAAAGTAATACTGTTAATGTTTTAAAGAATAGGAAGTTAAAGTGTGTTTTACTGGCTTACACACTAGAAAATAACATTTGTTCTACTCTGATAAAGGTTGGAGTAGTAGATTATTATCACTTTTCATTTGGTTGCCTCAAAATTCTTTATTTTTGGGCAATTCACTATGTACAACTAAAGTTCTCTAAAGTAAATTTTTTCTCAGGTTTTGAAAAAAGATATATCTTGGAACCTATAATTTTCATGGCAGAAGAAAAAAAGTGTGAAAGCAATGATTGATCAAGAAGAGAAAAAAATCACCTCTTTCCCCTACTACGTGTTATATTGATCAAAGGTTCATTTATCCTTCAATGGTTTATGCCTGCTTTTAAGCCAAAGGTAATTTTGCTGCT
Organism: Pachycephala philippinensis; assembly: GCA_013397055.1. Classification (NCBI taxonomy): domain Eukaryota; kingdom Metazoa; phylum Chordata; class Aves; order Passeriformes; genus Pachycephala; species Pachycephala philippinensis. The sequence continues at coordinate 17,062 of VWZT01008420.1, read as the reverse complement.
GCTTCTGTGGCAACACAGGTCCTTTAATGGCAATCTGATTTGAAAGCTCACCAACCTGTAAGACTTGACATGGAAATAAGATTAACTAAAATAGTCTATTAGATACCTTGGCAAATATATGCTGTTTTTATGATTTCCATTGCTCTTCATCTTGCTGTTCCACTTAGTTCTAAATTGGGCATTCAAGACAATTTTTGTCTTTCTGTTCATTCCTGTAGGCAATGTACTACAAACACGTAATGAGTGCAGTACTACTGGATGGCTCTTGTAGCCTAAGCAATAGTTGGTTTTGCTCTCTTCCTCTTAGTGGCAAGCAATTGGAAGCAGCAGTAAATAACTAGTGACTGCTCTGGCTTTCAGGAACCCAGAAAGAACATCTGAGAGACATTATCTCAGCTATGAAGGACAGTCAGTAGAGTTATTTGAAGGAGGGTTTCTTTGAACAGTGGATCTTCTCTCACTTCCACTTCAACAGGTGCCAAGCTACTGCTCTAATGTCTGGAAATTACTCCAGTGACTCCAATGGCCATAACAGTCCAGACTGAGAAAATAAGAGTCCAGAGGTAGTGCACGGTTCTATGTTTTGTATCTGGGTAAAAGACAAATAAAAAGAGCCTAATCTCTGAATTTGTACTTGGTTGCTATCTGCAAGGCGTGCATAGCTTTATAAAATGCAGGAATGAGATCTTTAAAAATTTTGTAACTGCATGAATAAGCCAAAGAAGCTTTAAGAAAGTGGTGGATAGAGCCATGGGGGAAAGGAATGGCAAAGGAACAAAGTGCATGTGCAGAGATCCTGTAGCGAATTGCAACACTTTGGATGCCTAGATATGAATTGACTTAAATCCAGTCTGAAAGTGGAGAGACACTCGTTGACCTTTTCAGCTGTTTCAAACGGAGCTGCACTGTGACAGGGGTGTCCAGAAAAGATTAGCTGTGGCAAAGAGACATGCTTTGCCTATGGGCAGGGTCAATAGGCCAGCAAAGTCAGCCCAAAGCTTGTCAAGATGGATTGCGTATCAGAAACGGCTCTTGGGTGCAATTTATTGCATGTTTTAAACAGTATTTTGTGGTGTGAGTTTCTTGTGTTTGTAACGCAAAGAGTATCAAGGCTGATTGTGAAGTGCTTTGTTCCATGGTATTGCTGTACTGACAAGGGTAATAGGAGCTTTGGTTTGAGGATGCCAATTGTTTTATGGGAGGAAACATCAGTTAAAATCTCATGTGTTTTACTGTTCCTTTTTCCGGATCAGCACTAAGTCAAGAAAGTAGTCATTACCACTTCAGATTTTGGGGATTTTTTTGTGATTCCACCTTTTTTTTTGTTCTGGTATCTTCCCCTATCTGTTCTGTGTAGGTACTATCTTGCTCTGCAAATTTTTAACTCATTCAGGAATGGGTAGAGTTGCCAGGTTCAACTTAACAGAATACAATGATTTCCTCCTTTAGATATTCTGAATAGATTTGAATCTTACTAAATGCAACGAAGTTACACATTATAAACTAATGCAGTAAAACTAAATTAGCAGATTTTGAAGTTTGGTACTGAAAGTTTGAGTCAATGCATAAATCAGCCGTAGTAAATTTTTTTTAGTATCCTACATTAGAGGTCTATAAGATTATTACCACACTGCAAAACTTTCACAGATTCGAAAGACATTTTAATACCGAGCTGCAGGTGAATAAAAATCTCTCTGCCAACAGAGACAAGCCCAGCCATGTGCATTTGGTGAGTTGTAGCAGTTCTAGAGGTAGGGTCCTGCTGCCTTCGACTGACACCTTTCCTGCTAAAGGCTCCATCATATTAAGAAGGTGCTACACTGTACAGTTCCCCTATGCTTCTCTTCTACATGACAAAAGGCTCTATATGTTGTGCCACGGTTTATGAAACAGAGAGACTGTTCTTGGAAATGAAAAAGGATTTAGGCCATACAATATTATGTTCTAGTCTGATCTGCCAGTACCTCTGTATTATGTTGTGGCCTACGTAACTTATGAAATTCAGATTCTTCTGGTTAATATGTTTGCAGTAGGCATATTTACTTTGTCAGAATTGCTCTGACAAAAAAAAATTGCTAAAAGCCATGTTGAATAATTTTTAAAGAACAGATGTAAGCAAGCTAACCAAGAGTTTCTGCATAAAAGGATTTAGGGTTTTAGTCGATCAGAAATTGAATTTGAGTCAGCAATTTCATGCTGTTGTGAGTACTGAGCAGGGGTTTATAAACAGATGTAGAATCTGTGTGACACATGAAATACCCTTGCCCTCCTTGGCATTGGTGAGTCATCAATAGGGACCTAGCTTCATATGGCCCACAGTTTCAAGAAAAGATGGTCTGATTGGAAATACAGAGAAAAGCAGTGCTCCAAATAGGAAATCTATTGAAAAAGATGGAATTCGAAGTCCTTGGGCTAAAATGGAACATGATAGCAGCCATCAGAGGTGTAGAAGGGCTACAACTAAAACTTTTTATCCATATTTGGAGAGACAGAAAATAAGGAAAGCTGGTGATGGAGCTCTGGGTCTGTCACGAATGCTCTCCAAACAGATTAGAGACACAATAGGAGAGACAGAGGCATGACAAGAGAAACTTCACAGCTTTTCCAGATAATGACCAGATAATGCCTACAGAAGTGCAGCTGAGTCAGAATATAAGAATATAAGTTTAATTTGTCAAATGTAGCTGATAATTCTTCTTATTATTTGCTGAGTAAACTCAGGAACTTTGAGATGACTTTGCTGCGTTTTGTGTATCATTGAGCTGAGTCATGCAGTTGAATCACCTTTCGATGGGAGACTACTCCTTCAACAGTTATGGCTGCAGCTTGTTCACTGGGATTTAGTCACCTTTTAGTTACAATAGTGCTTCTATTCAGAACCCTTAGTTCTTTAATTATCTGTTTCTGCTGTCTATTTTACAGAGGAGTTGAAGGTAATGGTGACTTTATGCAAGGTGAAAGAAACCTTACTATAATAGTTTATGCTGTTCATCACTTTCTTCTGGTATTATTGAAGTCTGCAATCATCCACGTTTTTAAGACTAGTGTATGTTTTATATGAGTGAGTGTTGGAGATCTACCATTTTTCCATTTCTTCATGTGCCAGGGTGGCTATACTGTACAGTGGGCAGCACTGATAGACGCTTATCAGGGGACTTAAGAGAAGAAAATGTTTATAGAGATTTGCATAGCTCCTCTTTTGCCCTGATTTCCTTGTATCTAGGCTGTAAGGGAAGGTAGTTATATGTAGTTCAGAGACAGGTTTTGAAAACCCCAGAAGCTTCCTAAATCCCTTATTTAAGAATTGCCCACTACCTTACTTCCCAATGAATTGTGTTGCTTGCTGTTTTGGCTTAGTAGGAATGTGATACGCTCCTGCTGGCTTCAGCTCAGGAACTCCTGCTCCTGAGCTTTGTGCTTGGAGGTGTCAATGTTCACTTTGTCAGCAGCTCCACCTGGTTTTGAAAGAACATCAAGCTTAATACATTTTCTTAATGTCTCAAATCAGCATTAGTTTGCATATGAACAATGGGGGGTTTATATCTAAACTAATTAACAAATCAGGTGACAGGAAGATGATAAAGACCAATTGACTTGTGTGAGCAGGTTGTACTCATTTCTCAAGGAATTGCAATGCACACCTACATTAACTTATGCCTGATTGAGGAGTTTGCAGGAGATCCCAAATGTAAGATAGCAGTGGGTCTATACATATTTCTTTGTGACTGCTTTTGCTGGCTGCCATGCAGCTTCCAGGAAGCAAATTTTACACCGCTGAAGCGATTGCTTCTGTGTTACTTATGGCACTTAGTGCCTATGGGCTCCTTAAGAAAACTTGAAAAGCTACTGCACTTACTGGCTCTGCCTCATTTCACAGCTGCATCTGTGGGAGAGCAGCTCAGAGGCTCTGAGGGGAGAAAGCTGATACCTGCCCATGCAGTGAGGAGTTGAAGAAAGCTTTAAGGAATTAGAGAAAAGCAGTGCACCCGGTAACTTCACAGTTGTATTTTTTATTCTCTTGAGTGTTTATCACTCTCTTGAACCGTCATGAACTAGAAGTTGGATGCTTTGAATCAACAGGAGAGTTTGTAGTACACAATCATACCCCGTAGAGAGCAGTCAGGATCAAATATCTTATACCATGATTGGTGTTTCATGCTTTCTATCCATCATTTTTTGCAAATTGGATTTTATTCAAGTGAAGGATGGGAATCCTCTTTCTGGAGAAATCATGCAGTGAAATGCCACCTGGTTTCTGCATTGCCTTTATACTGTGTAATGCTTAAAGGTCTTCATAGTCATGTAATTGAGTAAGGGAAGATAACAAGTAATCTGTTCAAGTTTCTAAAGTATAAAACCACTATTACTTCCTTCCTGTTTTATTTAATAGTTTTAGTAACAAACTTCAGTATTTATTTTATAAGCCAAAACAAAAGTCTGTATTTTGAAGGTTTACTCCAGACTAAGAGATAAGAAAATATGCAACACAGTCCTTTCAATCAAGGACTCATTCTCAAACATTTCATTCATTTTCCCTTTAGACTACACTGAGAATATTCCTAATGGTGTTGATTTTCTTCTAGTTATCAACAATTAGAAAAATAATTGTTCCTGAAGACATTTAGACCAGGATTCAAGTGAAAATGATGAGATGGGAAAAACAGAGAACGATAACCCTTATTTCAGTTTTAGAGCTGTAACCGAAAGAGAATGCAAGATTGGTAAGCGTGAAATATCCTTAAATGCAAATATAGCTTCAGTTTCTGTGTTCCATGTGGTCTTGTGACCCCTTGATATCTGTCTTAATTAGGCTAATAACACTGCCTTTTTGAAAAACACCAGAAATTGTCCAAGCAAGGAGCTCTAAAGCCTTTTTATTGTGAGAAATATGGATACAAAGAACTTCTTTAGCTTCTTAAACACTTACAAAAATATTGTAATAATAAAGCCCACATAATGTTCAACAATTAAAGGAACAACAAAAAAATGTAATTACTTCTGTGATTTATCCATAAGAATGATACAGCATTTTTAAACTTAACTCTGATTCAGAAAACCTCTTGCAGTGAATAAAACCTATCTTGTGATCGCTTCACAATCAGCATATATAGCTTATTAAAGTAATGCTTCCTTTGTGCTTCTTGAAAACTAAATTTCTGAGAAGTCATGACAGAAGATGAGATATTTTTATGCAAATACTGTGGTGCTTTACAAATACCATCCTCTACACTTCCAAATCTGGTGAAGTTTTAGCACTGATTTGATAGAATATTATTTTTTTCTAGAGAGTAAATTTTATTTTCTTTTTATGTGAATGATACTTGTGGTGAATCTGAATAACAGAAAGTGGAACAGGGATCTAATTTCCCAAAGTAATTTTTAAAATATCTGATTCAAAATATCAGCATGAATTTTTGCTCCTTAAAAATAAAGGGCCGATGAAAAGGATTGAGTGTGAATCCAGATGCAAGTTCAGGGCAGGGAGGATCAATGTGTATGGTTTGAAAGGTGCTGTCAGATACTATTTAATGGGGGACACAATTGTTGGAAACATCAATCTGCAGCTGAATTTATTTGGCTTTCAATAGGGGATAGTATTTCAGATAGAAACACCTAATTGGTAGTATACAGTAAAAGTGGCACAGTAAAAATGTCTGGCCTGTGTGTTAATTGCTCTGCCTGAATTAATACAGCCGTATTATTTATTGGAATACAGTAATCAAACCTGCTGCTGACTGTTACAAAGGGGGGCCATTTCAATTAACAGGCATTGCTCCCAAAGGGGCAGTAAGGAGAAACAAGCAATGGAAATGTGCAGGTATTCAGGGCAGAAACTGGAAATGAGAGAATGGCTCATTTTTGCAATTCTTGCACCTGATCAAGGTGTGAAAGGACTTATCCTTTGTGGAGAGTCTGAGTGGTCCTGAGGATGGTTTCTTGTATGGTTTCTTGCATAATTCACTAAGGTTTCTTGTTGGCAGGTGGTCCATTGGTATTAGCAGCAGACATCTTTATTTTCTTGTGGGTAGGAATCAAATACAATAAAGCCAAATCAATCTTGGTTCATCCATAGTTACTGAAGTAGGAGTTCAGATCCATTCTCTGACTTTCTAAGGGTAGCAAGGTGAATTTACATCTCCTGTTGCTTGCCCATGTAATGTTTGGATGGTGTTGCATGTCTTAGGCTTGATGTTGTTCTCATTTATATCCACATTGACACATTGAGTCAGATGGAGGGAAGAGAGGTGGAGTAGTGTACAGGGCCTTCCCCAAGAGTGGGAGAATCATTTGCTTTGTATTTCTTCCCCATCCCACTGAAAACTTCCAAAACACAAGAGAATTCTTAATCCACCTAGAATTTGTGTTAATGGATTATTTTTCAATGCTCTAAATAAGTGAAAAAAAAAACCTTACAGTTTTTTGAGGCCAGCATGCAGTACCTGTTGTCAATGTAACTGAAAAAACTGTCTCAATGTAAAAACTGCTACCTCAAAGATGTGATTGTTCATAGTAACATATATGTCTATGCTAGCAGAGTTTCTTTCTTGCCCTTTGTTTTATGTTTATATAATACTGTTTTAGGAGACTAAATTGCCTTAATAGTTAATGTTTGAGCAGTTTTATGTGCTTTTTATTTGGTTGGTTTTGGTTTTGATTTCTGTAACAGGTTCATTCAGAATTTTAGGATTTTCAGAACTCTCCTGGTCTGATGAGTGCACCATGCCTGAGCAATGCATTTGTGTGGCCTGATGTTCTTTGTCTATATAAAATATTATACCTCAAAGATTTCACTTGAATTAAATACTGTGTGTTGTCGGTGTGTGTTACATTGGGTTAGGGGCTTTGCAAGAGGAAAAGTTATAAGCAAATGCAAACCAAAACAATCCCAGTACACACAATTAGATTCTCTAAATTCCCAATCTAAATGAAAACCGTAAAATGTCAGCATATAAAAGTCCAAACTCCTTGCATCAACAGAGTTGTTTATAGGTTAGGTGTTTTGACCAAGACACAGATAGCTGTGATGAAAAGGAGATCTCCAACCTTTCAACACATCACATTGCTGAAAGAAAGGTGAAGTTAAACATAGGTTTCAGAGAACAGATGATAGATTTCAGAAGGGGGGTGGTAGAAGGTTTGGTGGCTGAAGTGGGAATCAGGCATAATTTATGGGAACTCAGTGTTTTGGAACTGAAGAAAATCTGCAAGAATCGGTTTGCAAAGCTTCTGTTTTCTATGAAGACACTAAATCATAGAACCTAGAGTAGTCTGGCTTGGAAGGGACATTAATGATCATCCAGTTCCCACACGCCTGCTGTGGCCAAGGACCCTTCCAGTAGATCAGGTTGCTCAAAGTCCTCTCTAACCTGGCCTTGAACATTTCCAAGGATGGAGCATCCACAGCTTCTCTGGGCAACCTGTTCAAATGCCTCACCACCCCCACAGTACAGAATTCCTTTGTAATGCCTGAAAAAACCTGCCCTCTTTTGGTTTGAATCCATTCCCCCTTGGCCTGTCACTACATGCCCTTGTGAAACTCCCTCTCCAGCTTTCTTGTAGCCTCATTAAGTACTGGAAGGTTCTCTAAGGTCTCCCAGAGCCTTCTGTTCTCCAGGCTGGCTAACATCTCTCAGCCTGTCTTCACAGGAGAGATGCTCCAGCCTCTGATCATCTTGGTGCCCTCCTCTGGACTCTCTCCAACAGGTCCATGTCCTTATGTTGGGAATGCCAGAGCTGATGCAGTGCTCCAGGTGGGATCTCATGAGAGTGGAGCAGAGAGGCAGAATCCCCTCCCTCGCCCTGCTGGCCACACTGCTTTGGATGCAGCCCAGGGTGCGAGTGCTCATCTTAAGTGTTCATGTTGAATTTCTTATCCACCAACACTCCCCAAGTCCTCCTCCTCAGAGTTGCTCTTCATATTTTGGTTTAAAATCATGTGAAGGAAATACACAAAAATTTCTGTATCTTGAGTCAGCACCTTGGCCCTTATTACAATATTACTTTTAAACACATGTACTCTTATTTTGTTGATATAAATTGTCCTGCAGTACTATACTAGGTTCTATCTGTTCCTCCTCCAATGGAAAGCTGGCCCAAAGCTGAGGTTTATTGAGCTTATAGTGTGACAATCAAGATCTTGATGTAGAGAAGCAATACTAGAGTGTGGGTATGTCTATACGTGTGTATGTTATCAGTGTAAAAAGTCCTTGTATGAGTCAGAATCCTAGTGGTAAGGAAGCCAGGACAAGATTAATTTGCAGGATGCCTCATTTCCCCAAAGGGTACCAGTGATGGGAGTGTGGGTGGAGGTTGATTTGGGTTGTTTTTCGCAATTTTTCGCCATTAAAGGCTTTGCCTTGTATCAAGAGATTAAGCCTCAATCCATTCGACTCTAGTAAATAATTTAAATCATTAGTAAAATAAACTTTTCCAAGGAACTGGGATTTTTTTCTAGCTACTAAAATATAAGTAAAATTTAGACATACATGAAAGTGTTGGTTTGAAAGAATATGAACTTTGTCAATATTTTTTTTTATTCGTGTGTTTTTTCTGGCGTGCTTAATGTGATAGAATTCACAAATGTTGGCATTTCTTTCTAAAAAGAAGCTAAGCTTTAATTATGAGTCAGTTAAAAGTAGAATTCTTTGGTGATACAGATTTGTTTTGAGTGAGTTCAAATATCAAATGTAGTTTGGAACAGTATGCAGTAGGCTTAAGAGCATCTTTATTGTGATGAAATTCAATTTGAACTGTTCCTTATCAGGCTTTACACATAATAGTTATCCTGCAATTTCTTCAGACCTTGCAATCAATCAAATCAGTAGTATTTGACTCATCAAAATATTATCACATATTTGGAATAGAAAAGGAATAATTTAGAAACTTTAGACTGGATGTGTATGAAATCTACTTTTTGTAAAGCATTTATTGTTTGGAAAAAATTATATTGCTGTATGTAAGGCCCTGAATTAGCAAAGTAATTTAAAACTTGCCTTGAATTCAAGTGGGTGTGGTATCAGGAAAATCTAATTTTCCAGCCTGTTGCAGAGCAGGGGAAAAGTTGATACTTTTTTCTAAGAAAAAGTTTCTTCGTTAAAAGGGGAATGAAGAAACATCAACACCCCCCGAGCTCCCCTGCAAAAAATCAAAAATCATTATAAAGCACACAACCCAACATTTCACTGTACTTTATTTGTCAGTATTATGAGCAAGTGACAGTGTCAAACAGTTTCATCATATCAATATTTGGTGCAAGTCAAAATTTCTCCTTACACTAACAGTATTGCTAATGAATTCAGCATATAAAAGTATGTGTGGTTCTGTTATATCAGCCTTCCCAAATTCTAATATCAATTCATCAATCTGGAAATAATACGAATAAAAATAAAACCCAAAATATAGATTTTTTTTTTTTTTACGTTAGGTTTTTGAGGTAAAGGATTAGAGTTACATTTACAGTTTTCTGGATAGACAGGAAGATTAAAAATAGCCTTTTTGAGAAAAAAGGTCCTATTCTTGCAAGAGTTCTTTTAAGATGACTTCAGAATCTAAGACTTTAAAGCACTTGCAGTGCTAGGTGGAAACTTGCAAGGGGCTTGTATTATACATTTTTGGGCAGTAGGAAAAAAGTTTTTGATTTATCATATCAAATGCTATATTCTTTAGAGATAAAGTCTTGTTTTTATGTTGTTATCATTGGGTTCTGCTCAGCTCGTAATCTGTGAAATCAGTGACAAATCTCTACATATCTACCATCTATTTCTATTTCTCAAAAATGTGTGGCAAACTTCTCAGGATTTCAAAATAATCGTACAAATTGATCTTGCTGTGTATGGAACTAAAGAGGTGATTAGCAAAGGAAGAGCAAAGAAAGTATTAAAATGTTTCATGGCTTGGAGAACCTTGAAAACTTAGCTTTTTTGAAGCTTTTATGTTCTTTCTGCCTATTTTCTCTTTACAAATTACCAGTATTCTGTTTGCATGGAGGTGCTACAGTAGTTATCTTAGTAATTTAGAAGGTCATCTGTAGAAAGAGCCCTATATTTTTTACATACGTTTGTATGTTTTAGAGAGTAGGTGTCTTTTTATGATTCCTCTTAGGTTGATTATTCTGATTAGCTTTTGCAATTAGCTGAAGAATAATGGCTTTTTCTTAATGGATATTTTCTTCTTACTTCAATTTAACCCTCTGCTTTTGAATGTACTTCTTCATCACAATGGGATGTATAATAAAAGAGCAACTTAAGGTACATGCTAGTGCATTTTGGAAATCTATCAGCAGATGAATGAGTGACTATTATTATACACTCAGAATTTTATTCACTCAGAAAGAAAAAAAAAATAAATCAACCTGTGTTAGTTTGCAATAAATTAGCAAGAGGATTTATAACTGTATTTTAATGGTAAAAATATGGACCCCTAAGTTTTTTGGTTGGAAAGAACGATTGGTCTACTTAGGAGCTAGGAGAAGGTGAGTTGGCTGCATAATTTCTTTTGCAATTCACTTGCTGCCACAAGAAAAATGCTCTTTTCTATATTATAACAGTATTTATATAGGCTTGGGCCAGCTTTCCATTGGAGAAGGAACAGATAGAACATAGTATAGTACTGCAGGACAATGTATCTCAACAAATAAGAGTACATATGTTTAAAAGTAATACTGTAATAAGGGCCAAGGTGCTGACTCAAGATACAGAAATTTTTATATATTGCCATTACTGCCTTCACATGATTTTAAACCAAAATATGAAGAGCAGCCCTGAGGAGAAGGCCTCGGGGTGTTGGTGGAGGAGAAACTCAACATGAACACTTAAGATGAGCACTTACATCCTGGGCTGCATTGAAAGGAGTGGGTGGTCATTCCTTCTGTATTGGCTGTCAAGTGTTGTGATACTTTGGCTACCCCACAGTAGTGACTGCATGCTGGACCCATTCCTTTTCCACTTCCTACCTGTGCTGAGACTTGCTCCCAGAGTCTCCTGGCCTGTTTCCCTGTTTCTTGACTTACACTGCGTGCACTGTGTTCCCTTTAAAATCTGTTTCCTATGCAAGATCCTCTCTTGTCTTCTGTGGCTTCAAGGCATTCCCCTAGTCTCCAAGTGCAGGAGCCTGGATATACCTATTCTCATGAGCTCTAGCACATTTTGTGGAAATGACAAATTAATTTTCGCCATCACAAAGGCAAAATGGGGCAATCATCTTCTCCTCTTCGACTGCTTCATGGAAAGAAATGGAAAAGTGGCAGAGGAAGATTATGGGAAAAGGCATTCTTGTTGCCAGTATCACGGATATGTCCATAGCAGAGTGGTAAGTGCCTAGAAACTCTATAAGTTTTATTTGGTGTTGCACATGTTTAGAATTATGATAGTGTATTTTTCATATGTTGAGCCTCTCTGGAACGATCCCGGTTCTTTGCTCTCTCTCCATCAGTGCTACCCAACAGTAATTAAGCTACAGTGGGCCTTTCCAAAGGCAGGAGAGTTTAAATATCAGTAATTTGATCTGCCCTGTTTACTGATCTCTGCTGTTAGCTGAGTTGAAAGCGAAATGTTTTAATTAAAACGATTGGCAATAAGTTGGTATAATGCCATAATTTGCACTGGGCCTCTTCTAGAAAATGACTTAACCTCTGCCTCTGTTGCTAAGGCAACTAATGGACATAATTGTAACTGGGTGCATATAGGCAGCAAGTGGAGGGTCTAAAGCATTTTTAAATTGCTGGGGTATCATGATGCTGGAAGATTAAAATGTGATGTTAGTAAAATATATCCAAAAGTATCTCTTCCATACTTTAAGTTTAATTTTCACATTTTTTTTGTTGGTACTGTTTCACACTTCTAAGCCTTCCAGTTTGGACTCTAAAACATCATGATGTCATACTTAAGTTCATTAATGCAGCAGTGTATGTATAATAATTTGCGATATGTTCTGGAAATGGCACTGGCTATTCTACTGGGATTTAGAATAATGTGTTTGATGGAATCTTATCACCAATCTGTATTGAATCAGTAAAGAGTTAAGAATTAGATCATACATTATAAAGTATCCTGAATTAAATTTTTAGACAAAACCCCACCTTTTTTTCTCTTTCACTTGCCGGACCTTAAGGTTCTTAATGAACCTGGACCCTATGATAAAAAGGGAGATTTTTTCTGAAATAGCTATAGGAGTTCTGAATAGAGCTTAATAGATGCCCTTGACCTGATGTTTATCACTGCTGACCATGTGGAGTTTAATGGGGTCTTTTAAATAATGTTGAGACTCTGTACTGTCTAGTTTGCACTGTTTTCCCCTGATTAAAAAACCCCAAAAGTAGAACATTTAATATGTTATTTCCTTATTGGAAAATAGTCAAAAGTAGAGTCCAAGGAAATTACAGTTCTTACTGAGAAGAAAGAAAGGGTGTACTTTTTGTACTTTCCTCGTCACCTGATCCGTGTCTAATATTTAGGCTCTTAAAGATAAAATTAAAGAGAATGTCACCATACAACGTGACAGTGCAAATTGTACATCTCAGAAGCACAGATTTAAGCTCGTGCAATCACCAATCAGAACAAAGGATTTAGTTACTTGAGGCCTTTCTCCTGCAGCATCTTGTTTACTTTTCCTATCTTTTCTATACATGTGCAGTGTACCCTGAACGCCAAGGCTGGGAGAATAGGCAAGTGGCAGAATGAGCAGTATTTAGGTGTAGGAAAAGAGAGGTGCCTGAAATATCATAGAACTTAATTGCATAGCTTATTTGCTTTTTCTTCATTCCTCTATTGGTACATGTAATTGGGCAAATTAATTTGAAAATATATGCAATTTATGACTTTATAGCATCACACAGAATGAAACAAATGACAAATATTGTTTGGTTTTGTTTTTAAAAATATTGCTGGAAAGAAATTTTATTCCAGAGTTACTGAATTCTTCAACCAAATATATCTTGCAAATTTAGATCCTAAGCTGTTAAAAATTAAATTGCTTTCCTATCTCAAACTGCACCTCTGTTTTCCATGGGACAAGATTAGGCTTTGCAAAAAACCGGATTAATTCAGTAGTTTTACTTTCTAGTGCTATAGGACTACTAATTTCTTAAATTGTATATGAAGTTATTGACAAGGGTTTTTACAGCTTAGTAAACATTTTTAAAGAGAAGAAACTAAAATGATTGTATAAATGGCTTTACTAAAACATGTAAGTTGGGCCCTAAGGCTAGAACTCTTAAGTACTTGAAATTATTGAACTTCATGGTAAATGGCTCTCTGACCAAAACAGTCTAACTTGCTTCACTTGTGAAAGGCCACTTCATCAGAAAATGATGAGTTTACCTTCTTGTGGTGGAGTTTTAATAAATTCTGCATCATTGTGGGTTTTTTCCCTTTTTGCTTTCCTACTTTCCATGTATATGGAAAACACTTCTGGGGAAAACTCATTTATGTTAACATTTAGGAAACTTAAGCAATCTAGGCTAACAAAACCCTATTAGGGACATGGAAGATAAAAATAGCACTTTCAAAATATAAGTTTTGGAATGCCGTTTCCACTTGTCCATATTCTACCACAACCCAGCACCTGTTTAGAGGGTGGAAAGGGAAGTTGAAAATAGGAAAGGGAGAAGGTGATCTCCCTAAATCAAGAAGAAGGGAATGCAAGGATAAACCCCATATATGAGAGGTAGTCTCTCAAGATGAGTCAGTTCCAAAATGCCTCATTATCCGTGTAAACATGGAACAGAAAGAGGTGAGAAGGGACTTAAAGGCAAATATCATGTTGCACATGCAATTACAGAAGTAGATGAATGGCAGCCATGTATAGAGAAATGTGGCAGGAATGAAGGCTGACCTTATTCTTAATTTCTCATATGCTTTTGTTGTAAACTTGCCTGGCAGACAGCTGTGCTGGTCAGCAGAGGTTATAAAAGCACCAGGACCAGGGCAGGTGTGTTTGCTCCCCGAGAGAGCCTGGGGAAGCTGCACTGCAGCTGAGCAATGGATGGTGGTGTGAGGTGTCTCTGGCCGTGCTTGCTCTCAGCTGCAGTTACTCGTGGTGAGTTCAGAGTGTGGCCCTACAGGAAGCTGTGCTGGCGTAACTGAGGTGTAGGAGAAACTGCTCATCCTGGATTCCACAAGCCTGCAGCCCAGACTTGTCAGAAACCTCTAGAGAAGGATGGCTAAGTCCAGCTGCTCTGCCAATGTAATCAGGTTGGGATGTTCAGCCCCTTCTCCTACATGTGCTGCTCTCTACTGTTTTGCCTCACTGTGGAAGTATCTGCCATCTTCTTTATATGTCTCTACTTCACAATATGCATTTGTAATCACTTTTCTACTGATGATAGGCTCCTCTGATATTTGTTATTTTATAAAAGGAAAAATGTCTTATTTATCTTCAAATTGAATTTTGCTAGTAAAAGCCCTCAAAAGCTTGAAAAATACTTGCTAGTTGCAATATAAAAATCATACTTCTATACATAAATATTAGGGTACAAGGTTAAAAACTGGTGGAAATATTTATTCTTATGTTTCCTGTGCGCATAACAACACGTCCCTTGTGAAATAGAGAAGGACAAACTGAGACAGATTGCTGGCAAACTGGCTTCTAAATGAAAATGTTAAATGGTTTTGAGAGACACAGTATATATATATATATATATGTGTTTATATATATATATATAATTTGTTCATTCAAGATCACAGTTTGATTTTGAAATGGAGCAAAGTCTGAAGAATTAGAATAGGGAAAGAAAAGTGCAAAAATTTAGAATGCAGCTACTAGAACCACAAGAACAATTTCAGTTGAAATCAATAAAACTGTGAGTCATCTGTGGACTGAAAGTAGGGTTTTATCTTTGGCTACTGAAAATTGCAACATACCTATTGAAATTAAATTGTGTGCCTATATACCCTTATTGTTACAATGAATGTTATTTACCGTTTATAGTGAAATGATAGCAATATATCTGAAACATATAAGTTTTGAACTGTTAGAAATATAATTCTCATTACTTACAAACCAGGTTGTGATAGCCATTGTTGAGCGATCCTACTCAGCATGTGAGGATCACTCTGAAACTGTATGTGGTGAGAATGCCTGATATGAAATTCATTCAGGTGTCAAGGGCATTTAGTTGCAATTACATATGTTAATATTACATTTCAAATAGTACATCTGGGTGTGACAGTGCCTATAAAACCAGGGTTAGGTGGTAGCCACATAAAAATCTGTATAAGTGAAGTAGAGTTTGGCCTGTAGAAACCTTCTCATTTCCTGTTAAACTATGCTGTGTTAAAGAAAATGTAGGCATCTATTCCTGTATAAATTTTTCTGTGCTGTGCACTTAATGAATAGTGGCTCTGCAACATATGTATTTTGGCAAAGCAAAGCAGAATACTAGTATTTGGCAGCTTTGATTCACCCACAGTTGTCTTCTCTTCACCTTGCTAAAAGAGTGGATTAAACCTTCGGTGTGGTATTTTTTCCCCTTTGAATGTAGAACTCTGCATTTAGAAAAATCCCATTCTTCAGTCTGCAAGTTGTAATGGCATGGTTTGATTTCATGATTTTCCAAAAAGAAAGAAGCTGAGTTTCTGTCTGAAGGTGTTGAGGAACACCAGTGACTGGAACAATTTGGAGACCTTTGCAAGCTCTAACTTGAAAGTTTATTTAGTGCTGTTATATATGTTGCCAGTACTACATTTTTTTCTTTGTAAGGGAGAAATAGAAAGGCTTGAGGAGAAGGATGTGGTATTTCCTAGAACAACTTGTTTAAGGCCAGCTTTGTGTGCCTCAGCAGCCCAAATGAGAGGGACAGAGACTCCTTTCTAATCTTCTTTCCTGCAAGATTTAATCTACCTTTGCACAAGAAACTTATCAGACTTCGAATATTCAAACTTGGGCTTCTTATTAATTCCCACAAAAATCGCTGCAGCCTAGACCTGTCTTTCTCCACAGTTGTTTTTTCTCTGAACAATTAAAACAATATTTGCATAGCTTATATATCATCACGTTCATACTATTCATAGTTTTCATATTTTCGCTTCAGTAATATTCAAAATAGATGAATGGTACAACTTTAATTTTAATGGCAGGGGCATGGCCCTGAAGATTTTACACACGTTGCATTGCTCTGGGGTTTCTATAGGCACAAACAAGTTACAACAAACGAGTTATAGGTGTCAATATCATGTCAAACTGTTCAGCAGAATGCTACAGTGCCATGTATTATGTGTATTGCAGGGGGAAGAAACATTTGAAGAAATTACTAGCTGAAACTGCTGTATACTTCATTTGTTCATTACCCTAATTCAAAGCTTGCAGAGGACCATGTAGGAGCAAATTATAGTTTATAAATACCAAAAGTGTCATGGTTTATTGAGCCTATTATTCTGGGCATTTTTCTGGTTAAAAGCAGATGTCTGAGAAATTGACTTTTCTCTCTAAGAAAGTGCAAAGCTTATGTTTTTGTATCTTTAGATAAGATGCCTGACTAACCTGTGGGGTGACAAAACAATGCCACTCCTGCATGACTGAAATTCATATATTCGAGGTCTTAGGGAGTATTTGTAAGGAAACCACTTTTCGGAGTAGATTAAAGATATAGAGTTTTGGGACTAAGTGACTATTTTTTAAAGTTTGCAGCTGCCTAAAGTTGCTTAAGGGTATAAAATAGTTAAGAGTCCTATGGAAAATACTTTAAAGGGCAGAAAAGCAGAGCAGACAAAAGAGGATGGAAAATATAATAATTACATAGCTTGCACCATATCACATGGTTATCACTGTGATGTGTGCCATCATGGAAATACAAGCTGTGAGAATTGTGTTTAATCTGTGTACTTGCTTTATGAATTCACTTTAGGTGATTTGTGGCGGTGTGGCAAAGGCTTAAATAGCTGAGAATAAAATAAGAAGAGAAAATAAAAGAAGAAAGACCACACCACCAGCACCCAAGTAGGAATTTTCCCCCAGCTAGGGTGACAGCCATTTCGGGTCCTGCATTGATGGGGTGAGTCCCTTCCCCATCCCTATGGGTCCCCAGTTCCCTTGCCCCTCCCTATTCCTTCCCCATTGGTTTGTGCCC
>VWZT01008417.1:1041199-1055720 GCA_013397055.1 Pachycephala philippinensis | reverse complement strand
CTAAATAATTCTATGATTCTATTTTCCAACGTTTGAACAAATTCACAGAGACTGAAATATTCACTGATATGCTTCCTGGAATATAAAAATAAACATACATGGTGCAATAATTAAAACTAGTTATTTTAATAAGGATGTGAATCCCCAAAGTAAAGACCTGCTGCTTGTACAGTGTAAAACAATATGCTATTTATAAGGAATGTGGGGCTTTCCAACATATGTTATCTCCAGGAATATATTAGCTTTTACCCTTTTAAGATGCTGAGATGACGAAAGAAAGAAAATTACTTTAATAACAGCCTGACCCAAATTTTCCTGAGATTCATGAAGTGAAAGAAAATTTTTACCTGAACCTATTTCTAAGCAGGAGTTAAAATTGTTTTCCCTAAATGACTTAAACTTGTATCTAAGCCCGTAACAACCTTAATCAACAAATTTGTGATAAAAATCTATTTAAGGCTAATTACTTTGATGTTGCTGCTATTAATCCAATGGCACAATTCTTAGCAAAATCAGTGCAAAATACCTTCATTCACATACCATCACATAAGAGCATGCAAATATGAAAATGTTACTAAAGTGTGTTGCCGGGAATAGGTATCATATTGTTATACTGTATGGTACCTTTTACACCCAAGGCCCTTTAACGCTACCTTGAAATTAATCAGAAGAGTCTGTGCTGCAGCAGCATTCTTGAAAGGATACCCAGCCTGGAAGGTGCCCACTGGGACCCTTCTGCATGTGCTGACCCACATTTCAGGGAGCCGTGTGTCCCCCAGGCCTCCTGTGCAAGAGCCTCTGAGCATTCCTGCCTTTCTGCAGGCACTCTCCTGTGACTGCCCCTGGTAACCTCTAACCTGTGCTCTGATTTGGGAGGAGTGAGAGGGAGCACTGGCTCCATCCCTGACCCCACAGAGATGTAGCCACTGCCTAACAGGGCTTGCCATCCTCAGCCTTTTTCAGGGACTGTGAACTTGTTTCTCTTGGAACTTCCCATGTAATCCTTGGTGGCTGCTTTGGCCAGAGGGCTCCTGCTTGGTCAGAAGTGGCCAGTGCTGCTGTCCCTGCAGAACTCTGCCGAGCACTGCTGGTGATGCCCTTTTCTCCTGAGAGTGCTATCAATAGGCAGAAGAGCACAGGCAAAACCTCCCATGATAAAATTGCCCCTTCCCAGCAGATGGAGGCAGCTGTCATGCCTGATCTGGCGAGATACTGTATTATTTATGTAAGAAAGGGTGGTGTGCCCTGCTCGTGTCAGTGACTTCTGTTATGGTATGCAATAAAAGAGCACCAGGGAACACAGTGTGATCGTGCAAGTTAAGCTGTCTGGATGTGCTTTGACAGACTTGAAGCGATTTGTACAGAGCTGTTACACATCTTACAGCTTCTTGGAGGCAGCAGCCTGAAGGGCCCTCTTTTCTCGTTTTCCTTGGGCTGTTCTGAGCAGGTCCCAGAGGCCACTACAAACGTTAGAAACTGGTAGAAATGTTAGGCTGGTGAAAAAATTAAATCTCAGCAGCACTTGGGGAGATAGAGCAACAAGGCTGACCGTGATGCGAAACTGATGGGCTCTCTGCTTCTGAGGTTTTCCTGACCTGTGTTGGAGCTTTGTACTCTTGTACATTCGTCACCAACTAAGCATGATTCATGCAAACTTGTCTGCAATAACAAGTCCCTGATAGATTCTGTGCACACCTCAGAATTCCTGCCCTTTATTTCAATTTACAGTGGTTGCAGTATTTTTCTTATTTATTCCTCTTTTTATCTGGTTTTCTTTTGGTTGTACTTTTTGCTTACTTGTTTTAAAAGGATGGCAACATAGCTCTATATTCCTTCTTTCCTCCTGTCCCACTCTCCGTCCAAAAATCAAAAGATGAATGAATCTGAAGTTCCTAAGTCTCATAATATTAACAGAATTAAATTCTCAGTGTGACTATAATTTTAGGCTGAAACTAAATGTTCAGACAAGTATTTGCAGAAAGATTTTCAGAGTGACTGCAGTTTTAGGCTGAAATTTAATTTTCAGACCAGTATTTGTAGAAAGATTTTCTGTTGCTGAGTTGTTGATTCAAGTTTTATTTCTTTGCATTTGTGCTGTTAAGATGATAGGTCTGACCTCTTAATATCTTCAGTCTTCCAGATCTTTTACCTGGGGACTTGGTGGTTCCCTTGCTGGGTTCTTCTGGGCATTTTTAAGCTAATTAGTTCCCTCACAGCAGAAGTGCCTCAGGCAGTGCTAGTGTCCTGCTCATTCCTGTTGGCTATTTACCTTTTCAGTTTTCTTTTTAGTGTCTTGAACAGGACTATTTGAATTAAGTAATATGAAGCCAGAAAGTGGAAAACTGTGATGAAAGACACAGGAACTTGATCTAAAAGGTCTAATATTACTTTGTCAAGTGGCCAAAGTCTGAAGCATCTCTCTCGTAAGCCAGATAGTTCTGAAGGAAGAGAGGACCTTTTTTCTGCATGCAAGACATGTCTGTGTGCCCTGTATTTTTCTCAGACTTCGGGGTAGTCTTTTAAAGGCTGATTCTATCACTTCATATGGATTTGCATCTCTTTGCAAGATCTATGGAGCTGACACTTGTCAAATGGTCAAGAGTGTAGTTCGAGCCCAGAGATGCCTGGATTTGGGATATTTTGGGATATATTGTCCCTCCAGCAAAATGGAGCCTGTCCTAGGGTTTGAGGTCCTTTTTCAGCAAAGTGTCCTTCCTTACGTGTGAACAGAACTGTTTAACTCACTTTTATCCAGAAGTGCTCTGTTTGTTTGAAAATTAATTTTGAAAATTCATGTCTGGAGCACATGTTCCTTTTGGTAGAGCAGTAGCAAAGTCTGGCAGGGAACTGAGAGAGTTTGTTGGGCCCTGCAGTACAGATTTTAGCCTTTATTGGCAAACTTGACACTGTGACTTATGGCCATTTCTAGACCATGTTGTGCCTGTCTTCCCCTTCTGAGCTCTTCACTGTCCCAAATGAGGACCCTTCTCACCCATGTGTCTTTGTCCCCTTCCCAAATAACTAAGATCTGAGTGAGGTCATTGCCATATGGCTCAGACTCCAGCCAGAGTGCTCTGTGAAGCTTCAGAGTTCTCCTTGGCTCACCTACTTAGATATAGTGGGAGGTTGCACGTTAAGTTAGGCTTCAAAACAAAACAGATCCACCTTTCTTAGTGGTTGCACAAGGGAAAGGTGGTGATGGAACCTGAGAGTTCACAAAAGATTTTGTGGTGTCAATGGCATGTCATAGATCTCTTGGGAAATGAGCAAGTCTGACACCCATTTAGAGGCTCAAGGGAAAGCACTGTACTGTATCCTGGAAAGGGAAAATCATGTTCCATGGCGACAGGCGTGGCTCTTTCAAGCAGAAAATGTAAGCCTTTGGTCACTCTTACACTGTGTGAGCTGAGCTGTGGTAGTTTGTTAAGCAGCAGACAGGTCTGCCCTAGGTTTCTGCTTGAGCACTGCAGATGCCTCCAGAATGCGTAATTGTTACCGGTGCTGGAACTGGTATGACTTTTAGCATGCAACTCAAAGTTAACATTTTTATTTCATATTATGCTTTCTCAAGGCAGCTTTGTGTTCAAAATACTTAATTCGTTTGTATTTCTATAATCCATCATGCTTACTTTGAATAAGGAATATCCTAGCACTGTTTCCCTATATATGGAAAACCACGTATGGAAATATTATAAGAAGTAAAGGGAAGTTAAATGGTTTGTTTTTGTTTTTGTTTTTGGGTTTTTTTTCAGCTATTTCAAGTACATCAACAATTCAGCAAAGACACAAACCTGAATCCTAGCTGCACTGCCATCTTCAACTGTCTGTACCTATGTGGAAAATTTCCAAGCAGTTTTTCACATTTGCTTTAGCACATGATTACCAATGGGGATGGATGGTTGATGTATATAGCAAAATTTTGACATTCATTAGGGTTTTTTTTGCTTAATCAGTGTTTACCAGAAACAGGAAGAGCAGGGAGGCAAAACTGCTCAGAGGTATGGCGTGACCTCCATAGAAGGAAAGAGTATGCATGGACTCTTCAGCTCGAGTATATGTATATATACACACATACATATAATGTCTGTACAGCATCCATTACATTTAGCTGTTGGTAAGTTTGAAATTGTTGCCCAGGGACATGTTCTTTTAGGGATCCTTGGCAGAGTGAGAATTGGCCACGGGGTTGTAGTTATAATTAGAGCCTTATTATTGCATTAAAATTTAATAATCAGCATAGGTTATTCTTATCTACTATTTCTAGCAGTTAGTGCAGCTTAGCTACTCTTAGCATAGCTTGCAGAGTAACCTTAGCAATTATCATAGCTTTCAGTCAAACAGAATTTCTAGTAATTAGTGTAGCTTTCTTACTATCTAGAGTTTTTCATTACGTGGACCCGCTACAGTTTGGGTCAAATTCTTAATAATCCATGTGTGATACAATAACCACAGTCTAGGCTCAGGCTTTACCGAAAACAACAGCAGTCGCTAGGTCTCAGAGGAAGCAGGAAATGGCAGGGATGCTCCAGAGGGATCACAGGTTTTCCTGTCCAGCAGCAGTTCCAGTCTGTGTCCCACTTAGGACTTGCAGCTGCTGGAGTTTATGGGCAATATCTCACGTTCTGGTACACTTCCCTATTCCCTAATGGGTGTCCCCACGTCCTGGTGACAGTGCTTGGTGGGCAAATGGTCTTCTTGTTCTGCTGACAGGAGGGTGATCTGTTCTATAACGGGGTCATCACATCCTGGTGACAGCCACAGTGTTGGAAAGGGGAAGAGAGAGAGGGGTGGGGTGTGATCAGCTTGCTGACATATTGTGGTGTTTGTCTTAGAAAATGGTGTTGTTTCTGCTAACTATATTCCCAGGCTCAGGAACAGGGTACCAGACACAGAAAGAGAGGAACTTATTTTTCACCCAGACCGAAGTAAATTGCCACAGGTTCCTGCAGGGACCAAAAGCATAAGTTGAAAAAAGGATCAAACACAGTGGTCCAGATATAATCTCTTTGATCTATTCAGCAAGTTCTAAAGCTACCAATTTTCAGCAGGATAAATACATAGTATGTTTGCCATTTGTCTTATGTTCTCTCTGTAAGTTCCAGTTTTTGTCTACTCTTGGGGATAGGATTGACGAAGAGAAAAAGAGTTTCTTGGGCTGGTGTTGCAGTTCCTGTACTGTCACAGTTATGCTGAGTATGTAATGGAAAGTGAAACAGCATTTAAACCAAAAAAAAGAGAAAACCGAAAAAAATCCCCGCTTGTTCTGCTATTGCAAGCATACCTGCTTAGCTGAGCTGTGCCTGGCTGCCTCTTTCTAAGGCTCTGCATGCAATTAGGAGGGTCCATGTAATATTGATGAGCCTGTGCACTGATTGAGATGTGGAACATAGGATTGCTGCTTGGTCTGACACAATGATTTACAGTGACTTCCTGGTGGATAAGACGGGAATCTGCTGTTGGAGTTTTGACTGCTCAGCTCTACATGCTTGCTTAAAAATAGAAATGTAGTAGCTAATACCTACTTGCATGCTGTTGGACGTGTGGAATAACAAACTGCCAATTACAGTGCTATTTAACACTAATGCTTGAAAATACCAATTCTGTTGAAGATGTCAATGTATTTAAACATTTTACAAGGGGACAGTGTAAAGTGCACATTCCCCTCTCTCTCACAGCCAGTAAGGTGTATTACTGTGCTGTTATGAAACTTGCATGAAAATCAGGATTCTTGGTATTTGGGATCTGTGAGTATATGTGGAGTATCCAAGAGCTTTTACCTGGAGTTGCTTTGTGTTTAGTTTGCAATCAAATAAGGCATAGCTCTTTTAGGATGATTTGATATAATTTCAAGGAGATTTGCAGTAGCTGTCTGTAATATCTTTTACATCGATTGATACTTATTTATGTGGTTTCATAATGCTAGAAGTTACTTTTGTTCAGAATCTTCTTTCCTAAATATTTTAATATGTTTTCTTTGAAAATTGTATCCTGCAGAGAAAGTAGCAAACAGCAAAACAGGTGTAATGTGCTCCTGTAAGTGTTTGAAATTACCAGTACTCACCATGTGCCAGATATCATGGGAATTGAAGAAGTTGTTGTTTCTAAAGTTACTAAGGCCAGTTAGCCTCTGATTTAAAGTGGAGAGAAGGAAAAGTGCAGGAACGGAAAAGTGTATTAAGATGTAAAATAGCATAATGTGCTTCTGAAGGATTGTTTTCATGGCATATTTTTGCTCTTCTTTTGAGGCACTGACAATATTGCTGTTTTAAACTGATATCTCCTCTCCTTTAGGGTTTTTTTTTTTCTATTTTTTTTTCTTTTTTTTTTAATTAGAGCTATTTCAAAATTACAGAAAAATGCTAGGTCTGAAGAGATATTTTAAAAATAACATCATTTCTAAAACAGAACTGCCAAAGATTTTTGTTGCACAACTGCAGAAGAGAGCCAAGAGAAAAGTGAGATGGCTCTTTATCTTTTGATTTCCAGTAGAGCATTTTCCTTGGTGTGTCAGAGAGTGTGTAACTCAAGCAGTTCTCTGGGTCAGGCTACTTAAATCAACTCTGCTCAAGGGAGCTGAATGTCAGCAGGTTTTGGATCAGTCCCTGGGGGAGATAAAAGCTCAGAAATACTTAGTTGTTCAATGTTGTCTTCTTTAGTGCTTTAAAGTCTGTATGCATATTATATGTAATGATATTTTTGTAGGATTTTGCTCAGTTTATGTATCTGAATAGCTTCTGTATTACTTTTGTTCATACACATTCAGATTACTAGAGTAAAAGAAGTTTCCAACACAAATATCATTCATTTTCGGCTCTTACTAGTGTGATGAAAATTTACATTTGTAGCAGTGGTGCCTATGAATATTTTTGTGATTGTCTTTCATGTTTTTCTTTATTTTAACTACATTTAATTAATGAATTCAACTGCAAAAAGAAGAGATGGAAAGCTAGACTCAGATAAAGCCATATTTTTTTTTCCCATATTTTGCCTAATTTATAGTAAGAGATTGATTATTTTGAGTGTAGGAATTCATATGTTAGTGCCCAAACAAAATATTGGAAAATTCTGCTGTGTTTTGTCTGAATACCTTGTTTGCGTACAAAGACAATTTCAAGTGCCTCTTTAAAACAGAGGCAGGTTTTTATACTAATTACAAACCTCTGCATTCATCCCGAAAAAATCTAAACACACGTTTCTCAAAGGCATCACAATGCACCTTAAACATGAAATGTTAAGACTCAGTGTCTATGTAGGCAGCCTGTACAGCACAGCAAATAAGTGAACTTGAAGACTCTGAGCTGCGAGGTAATGGAAGCCCAAATTATGTACAGTAGTTCCTATTCCTGTGTCCTTCCTCATCCTGGCCTGACTCTGTCCTCCAATATCAGTGGCACACACAAAGGACATAGCTTCCCACTCTGTGTCCAGTTATTTCTTTGTTTCTTTCCACCATTGCTATGAAGTGCTTAAATAACTCCTACAAGAACAGTAAAACTGTCCAAAGCCTGAGCCCCACCTAGTAACTGAAATGTGGACTGTGTGAACTCAACTGCCAGCCAAAGAGAAGGTGAAAAAAAGCAGATGAAACAATTATTTAGGAGCTGGACACCTATTTTATCCTTCTGGACAAGGCTGACTTTACCAAATACTTCGCTGTGTGAAACAAGCACAGAACATTAAAAGAAGGGAAACTACAGGTTGGAAACAAAGATAAATTCCACCCTGTATAGGAGAGTGAGCACAGTCTATTTCATCATTAAAAACTTTTAATGAGAAAATAATTAATTCTTATTCCATGTGCTCTCTGCTATACGAAGCTCCCCAAAGCTCAGGATCTAAAGCAGGCATACATTTTCTGAAGCCACATCTGCTTCATGGTTGCCAGAATGTGCTGCAGGACTGGCTGCCTGCTGCTAGTGCCTCACAACTCTTTTTATAGCCAGCGTAGCCTTGAGATGGTGAGGAGCATGTTGGTGTGAGACAGTCTGGGAAAAAAGACAGAGAAATATGCAAACTCATCTACATGTCTGTGCTTTGCACAGGCTGAAGAAGTGCCTCAGCAAACAAAGTATGAACTTCCAGCTCTGTGCAAGAAAGGTCGTGGTGAACTTGTTTTCTGAAGGACCTACAACTAAGAGTTACCATCCTTGAGGATGGTGCCTTGAAGGAGGGGGGAGGAAAGAAATGTCTTGAGATCCTGAAAGATTTGAAGGTTGAACTGAGACAAAAGGGGAGGAGTGGTCAACTGCTTTACCTCTTAGCATATTCGTAGATTTCTTTTCCATGATCTCTGTTAATGGAGGTTGTCTCTGTCATTTATCTGTGCCATCATCAGTGATATGGCTCAAGAGATGGCCTTCACACAGTCCTGAACTCTGTGTGAATGCAGTCTTCAAGAGAAATCTTTGCAAATCCCACATCCCAACACCACAGGCCTGTGATGTTGAAAAAGGTCTTGCCATCCTGTCTCTGGAATGTCTCTCATACCATGAGGTCACCACAGAAAAACATTGCCTGTATGTTAAAAACCTGGCTGAGCAGGGGTGGTTGTGGCCGGGTCCTGCTTAGTCACCAGCCTTATGAGGAACAGCTGGGGAAACTGGGGTTGTTTAGTCTGGAGAAAAGGAGGGGCAGGAGAGACCTTATCACTCCCTACAACTACCTGAAAGGAGAGTGTGGCCAGGTGGGGGTCAGTCTCTTCTCCCAGATAACAAACAATAGGACGAAAGGAAATGGTCTCAAGTTTCACCAGGGTAGTTTGGATATTGGAAAAATTTTTTCACAGAAAGAGTTGTCGAGCATTGGAGCAGGCTGCCCAAGGAAGTGCTTGGAGTCACCATCTCTGGAGGTATTTTTAAAAGACATGTAAGTGTTGCACTTAGGGACGTGGTTTAGTGGTGGACTTGGCAGTGCTTGGGTAACAAACAGTTGGACTCAATGACTGACCAAAATGGTTGTACGATTCCGTGACCTGCAGCTGTGCATGGGCTGCTGCTCAGATGTGCTCCTGCTGCTCTTCTGAAGCTTGCACAGAGCCCACAACTGAGCCCAAGCTTGGCTGGACCTGTGTGGTCTGGACATCAGACAGGAACTGGCGCAAGCAAAGCCTTTACCCATATTGCATTTTTGGGTTAAATCTGTCTTGGATGTCAGCTGTAAGTGTAAGGTGGGGATATTTCTTCCTTGCCTTATAACCATTACTGGTGATGAGGCTCTCTAAAAGGCAGATTAGTGTTGATTTTATGAAATCTGATGAATGTTGTATTGAGAAAGTACTAACCAACAGAAATGTGAATATTAGTTGCACTACATCTGGGACAGAGCAGGAACGCCCTCCATGTGTAACAGTAAAAAGACAATGTCACTGGACTTCTTGCATGGAAAGAAAAATACCTGTCATAATTTACAAGGAACCTAAAGTGAGAATGGGTGGAGGATGTGACAACTGAGCTAATTAGAGAAGGCCTGACTATAATGAGGTGTGTTCCAGCAAATTACTACTTTGTCCAACCTGAAAGAAGCTCATCTTATGGTTGAGTGATAAGGAGAAATACTCCTCTGTAATACTGCTTAAAGAACAGTTCCAGAAAATACAGCTATAAGCAAAGAATTTAATAGCAGTATCAATACTATGCTCATACTAATGGTACACATACGGTAGAAGTAGGTATCAAAAGAAATGCAAAGTCTGTTAAATATAAAGTGTGTTAAATGTAAAATACTGCAAGCCCTGGTTTATATTTTTATTTTTAAGTTAGGTTTTCATTTTAGACTAGATTTCATTTTGGATTAAATCTTGTCAGCTCTCCAGATTCATCCACTATTTTGTTAGTAGTAAGTGGTTAGAAGGAATTGTCTCTCTTCTATTACAGGTGCAAGAATCTTCCTGAAATTTTCTTTTGTTTTTATCTTTGTAAGATTGCTTTTTTCAGTCAGCCATCATCTGACTTAAGCTCATTTTAGCATATACAAATCCTTTACTTTGGCAGTTGTCAATAGTACTGACAGACTGGTGTCCATTTATTAAAGTGGACACTTAATTTGAAATTCCTTGATTTCAGATGTCAATAGACTTATGGAATAAACAGTTCCATTTGAAAGAATATTAGGCTGAGAAATTTTGGGATAGGAAGACTTGCTGTCAGATTCTAGGTTTGCAGTATTTTTGAACATGTGGTTTTGATCATCTTTTAAAGATTAAAATTTTAGAATACCAAACCAAATGGTGCATTAATACAGTTTTAGAGTAATGTATTTTATTAAAGAAGAACAAGAAATGCAATAAAACAGCATATTCCACTATTTACAGTGATGACATCGTAATGTGATCAAAGAAAAATATATTGCCAATATTTGAGGTCAGGATCATAAAGGAAAATATTTAATGAAATTGTCAGTAATATAATCATCTCATGCTCAAACACAATAACAGAAGATGGTAAACTTTTAGAATATTAACTGCACTCATCTTGCTTTAGTAATGAAATACTCTTGACAAAAAAAAAAGAAATCTGAAACCCCTGAGGAAATCCTGACTCCGGACTGTGCTATGCAATGAGCAAACACTGCCATCACAATATAGTTGTTTCAAAAGGTAGGTATATTGATTGTTTTGCAGCTGTTTGGTGTATCTGGAATTCAGAGAAAGGCTAAGTGATTTCTGTGTGTAATTCTCCATGACAGTGAATTCGAGAAAATTCTTAACCCTGTCTCTCAGTCCTAAGTGTTTTGGGAGTGTGTACCTCTGCTGCCTTCACCACTGCTGTGGTGTTTTGGAAAACCAATCAATCTGGCAAAGTTTGACTTTGATCGTGGGGCAGACGATCCGAGTGCAAGGAAAAGGAGGCACTTGGCTCTTTGTGCAGTGGGCGCTGTGTAATGACCAGCTGTCACTGCCAGCTAGGCTGGTATCCAGCCAGGAAGCCTTGCGATTAGAAAATTGTTTCCTTATGAGACAAAGTTGTTAAAACGTTGCTGTCCCCTCTGCTGAAAGATGTGAGTGTTTGTGATCTGTTTCAGTGGAAAGGAAGATAAATTTGTTTAACACAGTTTATGAGAGCACTGTGGTGAATTATCACTTCTCTGCAGCAGAGGCGCAACTGCTTTAAATCATTGCTTCTGCTTGATAGGTGAACATTTGACCATATCCTTATGCATTACATAGATTACTATTCTGAGAACTTGCTCTATGGACCTTTTTTAAATTTAAGCAAAAGCATGAATTCTTGGTTTCTTTGGGGTGGAGAGAATCAGAATCTCATTTGCAGTTGCCCATCCTCCAAGGCTGTTTAGTGCTCTTAAACCAGTGGGCATACTGAGTTCAGTGCCCCAAATTCTAACTCATATAATGTGTATCCCTGTAGAAGATTTGCTCAAATTAAAGTAGCTTAAATATTCATATGACCCAGCTTTTTAGACTAATTAAAGAGAAAGTAAATTAAAATATATAATCAGATCCTTGCATGAAGTACTGGAAGAAAGCTTTGCAAAAATTCCCCTGAGAAGAAAAAGTCAAGAAAGGTTTTGCATAGTGCTTTCCAGTCCCTTTAATCTTGAGAAAAAGTTCTTTCACTTATAGTGACAAAATTGTACAAATTGTAACTAATTATCCTCTGATTATTTTGTCTTTACTTAGCTTTTATGACGGGCAGGGAAGAGGAGATTTATCGTGGGGCGTGCTATGCATTTTCTTTGCTTTGCCTCCTTTTCTAGGGGATAGGAAAAGATGTGGAGTGAGACCCTACAGTGAGTAAAAAGAAAAAACACTTCCACGTGGCATAAAAAGCTATTTCTCTCTCTGTCTCATCTTCTGTGGCTTGTTCGGACTGTCGTGTGTACAGAGCAACAGGGTTCATTAATAGGTGGTAGTGGATGGTATGACACAACTTTCTTCTTTTGAGCTTGGTATCCAAGCCAGTTAAATAGAGAAAGCAAAGCCATTAGTGATAAGAATTTTATAATATATAATAATAATAATTTCATAATATTTACCACTGTGTGTGGTAGCTAAATTGTGCTACTCTAATTATACAGACAGGGATAAGAAACAACCCTCTTTTGGGTTCTTTGAGCATTATTACATCAATCCTACAGTCCTATCAGCCACAGCTGTATGTCTTTGCTGTAAAATGTCAGTGCTGAGGTACCGTTTTTGAGGCTGTAATGTCAAGACAATCCATATTTTCTATGTGTTTAAACAACACTGTTATAAAACTCTCTGCTTTATATTTAAAAGATCTCTGTTAGCTAGAGGTGTACACTGATAAAATGATGAAGGGAAAAGCCAAGTCACTTTGATTTTAGTGCTCAACTAGATGCTTTCAGAAATTAATGTGTTAGCTATCACTTCACCGCACCTTCAAAGAGCAGTACTTAAACCTTCCTGACGTTTTTTCCAAACATCTTCCGTAACTGCACATAACTTATAAGCATCTAAACAAGTATGAGTCATCCTGTTTTTAAACCCAGTGATTCTTCTGCACTGAATAAATAGTGCTAGCCGAGAAAGGAACTCTCTCTTCAAAGAGAAGCTGAAAATGTTTTTAGATTGATGCTGTCATCCTCTACGTCAGCAAAGCCAGGCTTGCGTAAGTGTGTGCTCTAGATGCATTTTCTGTTCTCTGGTGTTTGCAGCACACATACGTGGAAACCAGTTGTTGTAACAAAGATGTGAATAAGTAGGGCTGGACTGAGCTCACTGTTTGGTGTGGCCCTTAGGAAGGAGCTGGTGACTTTGCTGCACTCCCAGCTGGGACTTGTGGTAGAGCTGATCTCCTGGCAGAGGAAAGGTAAGGAGGATGGTGCCACTGGTGGAGAGAAGCTGGAATTTTGCAGATCTGACTGATCCTGGCTGATGTAGTGTGTCACTGAGCTCTCTGGACGTGTGTGTTTGTCACTGTGATTGTTTGTGTCACTGCAGTTGAGGTTGGTCAGTGCTGTGCTACTTGCATGGTGTCATTTTCCTATCCAGAAGAAGCATTGATACCAGTTCTTGAAGTTATAACTTTGCATGTAGGGCATGTATTCATATCAGCTGCTCTTCAGTTTTGAAGTCACTGACAATAGGTGAGGAAACAAACTCCAAGAGCCTGTTGCTGAACAGGGTGAGAAATGGGGTTCAGATCGTTGTTCTTAAACGTACTGCTCAGTCTAGCTGTGCTGCAAGGATTTTTCCAAATGTTTGGTACCTTTTTATGAGCCAAGCCAGGCCGAGGTGGAGCCACTGTTTTTGAGCAATAAAGAACCAAGAACATGCTGTAATGTATGTTGTAGCCTGCCAGCAAACCCCCAATATGTCTCTGTGAGCATATCTCTGAACCTCTCTGTTAGCTTCAAGGCTCTTGGAAGGCCTTGCCTGAGTTGTCTGGTTGGGTATGCCATCCCAAGTGGTGGTAGATCTGCCTCTACCTCTGGTTCCTCTCCTGTGGGGTCCTCCAGCCTTTGGGAAACTGTGTAGAAAGTTGTGCACTGTTGAAACACACTTTGGACGTAGGGATTCGCTGCGTCTAAAAGCATCCTGATTGATACCCAAAATGTGTTCCAGATTTATGTTCTGCAGTAATTTTGGTTTGAGATTAATTGTTATATTTAGTTCTGTATGGGAAAGTTAAGGAGCAGGTATGTTCTTAAGACTGTTTTATGGGAGAAATTATTTACAAATTCGTAAGAATGTAAATCACCCAACCATTGAAATCTTCTGGAGTTTGCTTTATTGCCAGATGAAGTAGCTCTAGTTCAATACCTGAACTTTTCCATTGCTGTTTTCAGACAGTGCTCTGGAGTGTTGTCACAGTTGCTTTCAGGCCTTTGGTAACTCACATCAAATACTATCAGAGTACAGCCTGACTGTATCAGATTTATTGGAAGATCAGGTTATTGCAGCAGAAGTGTCCCACAACTATTCTTTGTTTTACTTTCAATAAATATCAAGAAGAATTTCAAAATCCCTTGATCTTCTCCAATACAGCACCAAGTTGTGTATATAAATGTGTACAGCAGGAGCTCAGATGGGCTTTGAACTCCACAAGGAGCCAGTGAAATAAACTTCTGAAAGAAGTACCCTGGGGAGCCTGGAGGTCTGTGGCCAATCCACCCTAGGATGTGTAGAGACTTCGGTACCTACAGCTCTGTGAGGCTTTTCCCTCCTCTTCTAGATGAAAATAGAAGCTGCAAGATGAAATTGGGATAGGGATGGAGGAAAAGAAGACCTGACTGGAAAAACTATTTGTTTTACAAGCAGTTTCTCAAACTTTACAATTTTTCTAAACAGATCTTGAGAAACAGATGGCCAAAGCCGTCAACTACTTTTGTCTAGAGTTCTTTTTCTGCTGTTAATATGTATTAAACAAAGTAAGTATAAAGATAAAGCCAAGAAATAACACTTTATAGGAATGTTTTAATGATGGACTACAAAAAAAAAGGTAACAAATTTTATCAGTATAAATCTCTGAAGTTTAAAAACTTTTAGAAACCTTATTTCCAGAAAAAAAAAACCCTGATCCTTCTCCTGTTAGATATCAAT
>VWZT01008417.1:992026-1041090 GCA_013397055.1 Pachycephala philippinensis | reverse complement strand
TTTAATATTCCTGGAGTGTATTGTATGCCGAATTTTGGACTTTTTTTTTTTAAAGAAATATGGCCACTGAAAGTTTTCCACCACGGTTTCTTTAAATACTGAAGATCTACTTATTTTTCTCATTTAAGTATTTCTGTTATTTATAATAAGTTCTTTCTATTGCATTGATTTTGCTAAGGTACATATTTTACATTGTTTAGAATGCAGCATGTATTTTAAAGCTACCCTCCATGCTTTCTATTTACAAAAGCCTTTTCCCAAATACTTTAAATCCTTGGTCTGTTTCTTACACTTAGCAGTTATATCCGGTGTCCCTGCCAAGGTTTTGCCAGAGGAGGCTTTGGGATGGCCTCTGTGAGAAGAGGCTGGGGCTGCCCTGTGCTCAGCACAGCAGATCCCAGTCCGTGGGACCCACCCCAGGACTGAGCTGAGCCCATCAGCCACCAGCCACCCTGGTGGTGCCTCTGTGGCATCAGCCTGGATAAGGGGCACTGACACAGAGAGAAGGAAGGCAGAGAAACCACAGCCAGAGCAGAAGGAGGTGCTCCACAGCAGAGGAACCGTGGCACACAGATGAGCCCAGGCTGGAGCAGGTGCTCTCCCAAAGGGACCATGGCCCGTGGAAGGCCCTTGCTGGAGCAGAAGAAACAAATGAGAAGGAAGGAGCAATGGAACAGAAGAGTGGGAAGAAGAGAGTGACTGAGAAAAAGTGCTGTGGTCTGACCCTTCATCCTCTGGCCATCACCCAAAGAGCTGAGTATAACCCACAATGATAGCACAATGAGTTGAGACTAGGAAAGGACAAGGAAAGTGGTCTGGAATAAGGTAGCAGACAAGAGAGAGAGGGTTTTTTTCCTCTTTTGTTTCTTTCCCAATATATGACTCATTAATTAAATATTTATACTTAATGACAGTAAATTAAATGTCCCTTAAGTGAGGCTGTTTTGCGTGCAGTAGTCCTTGGTTATTGATTTCCCTGTCTTTATTTCTTCCCATAGGTTTTCTCATTCTCATTATTCCTATTTTCTCTCATGTCCCATTGAGGATGGAGAGAGTGAGCAGCTAGGTGGGTGCTTGGCTGGCAGGTGGGATCAACCACCACAGCAATCTACGTCTTTAAAGTTCTTCACACTTGTTTTCCCAGTATTTGTTACTCTCTGCTATTACAGAAAGTCAATTATCATTTGATTTTTCCACAGTGATCTTCATTACACCTTCTAGAAACTCTGTACCATCTGCAATTAAGATAAATTACCATTTCCTTGATAAATATTTTTTACTGTTTCCAAGTATGCTAAACATAATCAAAATAATTTACTGATGCAATATACCAGCATGTGCCCCACCATAGCTCACATTTCAGACATTCAGGGAGAGACACCCACCCAAAATCCTTTGTTTTCAGTGATGCTCCATTTGAAATCATCTTGCTCTCTTTTGCTCTTAAAATGAAGGAAAAAGTGACACTGACTGAAAAAGGAAATACCTACCTCAGTTGTCACAGAATTAGATTTGTGCTGGCATTGTATGATTTTTTTTTTTAATGTAACTTCTATCTTGACAAGGAATAGGCATAGACATGAGGCATTTTTTTCTGTTGAAAAGCAAAACTATGATTATTATTTTTTACAGTGATAAGATTTTGACCTCAAGCTACTTATTTCTTCAGAGATAATTTGTCACCTTTAATTGCCAACAGTGCCTGTGCAGGTAGCCATTTTTACTTGCACAGAATTTATTTAAAGTTTGGGTCTAAATTTGATCCTTGCTCACAGTTAGACCTGTCTGTGGTATATGAATTGTGACAAGAAATCTAGAGGGATTTTGAAGGAGGGGATGGTATTTTACAATGACGAATTTCTCCTTGCAAAATGCATTAAACTTAGGGTTCCTTCAGCCTCTCTTGCTCGTCCCAGCAGATTCTTGTCAGGCCATGGGACCCAGGCTGAAGACCACAGAAAAAACTTAGAAATTACAAAAAGCAGGAAAGAGTTTTTCAGATTGAATAGTGCTCTAGTATGGAATATTGCTGTTTGCTGGATTCCCAGGAATGAAATAACAAGGAAACCAAGATGTTGTACTTACTTTTCTCTCACAGTAGCCGTATGTTTCAAGTTACTGTTAAGCTGCTATGATAGCTTCCGGAAGAATCCAGATGTGTTGTGGAGAATGGGAAATGCTGTTGGTGCAAAAGCAGCTAAATCTTGAAATGCAAAAATATCAGAATAGGTCCATTTCTTGGACATTTTTATTGAGATGAGTATTTGAATTTAACTCTCAATATATGAATGCTAGAGAGTTAATAGAAAGTGATAAAATTAAGATTCTCATTTTTTTTTCTATCCAGTATCTTTAAAAAATAGAAGATGAAGAGCTTTGTTCAGTTTTGAGAATATGTCCCATTGTGAGTTGCCTTTATTATGAATGGCTGGAATGGAGTCTTCC
Source organism: Pachycephala philippinensis (assembly GCA_013397055.1). Classification (NCBI taxonomy): domain Eukaryota; kingdom Metazoa; phylum Chordata; class Aves; order Passeriformes; genus Pachycephala; species Pachycephala philippinensis. The sequence continues at coordinate 1,038,645 of VWZT01008417.1, read as the reverse complement.
TCTGTGTGCCTGTTTGGAAATAGAAAATAGATTGTATTTTAATGCAGTCCACTTGCTTACTTCATATTAGATGCAGCACAGTATATCTATCTATATTCAGTATTTTAGTCTTAAGAGAGGGAAAGGAGCTATAGAACAGTTTCCACTGAAGTCAAAATTACTGTGGCTTTGCTAAAATAGTATGTTTTCTCCTAGACTAATCACTTTACTGCAGCATTTGTTGTGTTTTCATTAGAACTGATGAGAATAATGCATATAGCAAAAGCAAATCTCACACTTGTTATTGTTCAAGAAAATGGAAAGTATTTGTTGTTAACTTCTAAAAAAATAAAACATTTATGGTTTTCCAATAACTTCTGTTACTCCAGTGGCAAACTGTCAGTGAATGCAGTTTTTTCCACTGACTGTTTGGGAGGGCTGGGCAACAGTGGTTGAACATGTGCCTTCCATGCACTTGTGTGCCCACGTGGCCAAGAAGGCCAAGGGCATCCTGGCCTGGATCAGCAGTGGTGTGGCCAGCAGGAGCAGGGCAGTGATTGTCCCTCTGTACTGGGCACTAGTGAGGCCACACCTCGAGTGCTGTGTCCACTTCTGGGTCACTTGCTTCAAAAAAAACATGGAAGTGCTAGAGCATGTCTAGGGAAGGGCCAGGGAGCTGGGGAAGGGTCTGGAGCACAAGTCTGAGAAGGAGCAGCTGAGGGAGCTGGGGTTGTTTAGCCTGAAGGAAAGGAGGCTGGCGGGGGGGACTTCATGGTTCTCTACAACTCCCTGAGAGGAGGTTGTAGCCAGGTGGGTGTTGGTCTCTTCTCCCAAGTTACAAGCGGTAAGATGAGCCTCAAGCTGTACCAGGGGAGTTTAGACTGGATATTAGGAAAAATTTCTTTATTGAAAAAGCTGTCAAACGTTGGTAGAGGCTGCCCAGGGAAGAGGTGGAATCAGCATCCCTGGAGGTGTTTAAAAGACACATAGATGCGGCAAAACAAAGCAGCCCTACAGTAGTGTAATTAAGGCAACTAGACTGTAGACAAAGACATTCCTTGCTCTTCTGTTATGTTTTCTTAAATCTTCTCCAACAGAGACTTTTCTGTGAAGAGCCACTTCTCCCTCCACTCCTGAATACAGCTGACATTTTAAGTTTCTGCCTGGGTGCCACACTAACAGGCTGCCAGGTCCGGTTCTACTTTGTGTTACTGGTTCGTTTGGAATGGAGCAAATTGGGAGGCAAGCTGTCAAAATATGCCATGAAGGGAAGGGCTTTGCCATAGTAATGCAACAGAATGAGAAGAAAAACACCTTTGTCTACATATATTACAAATTCTAGCCCTTTCTTTTCTCTGAGCCTTCTCCGATTATTTTTTTAGCTGTTTTGGTTCTGACATTATTGGTACCCCACTTTCTCTGTGAAAGTGCCTTCCCATGAGATTCTTCTAGATTGTGACACAGAAAAGACATGTGACAAGTCCTGTAATGTCAGTCTGAGCCCTCTGTGCAGCCGATGCAGGCAGAATTCATCCATGTCCACATGATGTTCTCTGACTGCTGATTATGCAACATTATGATGACAGGGCATAAAAATGTTCCTGCAGAGAGAACAGAGGCTCACAAAAATTTCATCAGTTGAGAATTTTTTTCTAAAGCATCCCTAAAATAGAGTTAGGACATTGTAAAACTAAAGCACTTCCAAACTTTTTCTTGGCCATCTACTGAAAAAGGAAATGGAAAGAAAAATAATGCAATAAAATAAATGAGACATAAGAATGGGAAGAACAAAGACAAAAGTTATGAAGAAATAAGACATAGGATATGTAGGAGAAATAAAATAGAGACTAAGGAAAGTGATAATGTACAGGTGCCAAAATGTATTATTCTCTTGAGGACCAGTACAATATTTGTGATCACTTAAAACTTGTGCAAACAAGAGCAACTTTAAAGTGAAGAAACATGGAAAAAACTTAGAGGAAAACCCAACTGAAAATATAAAATAGAAAGGATTAATTTCCCATAGCCTTACATGCAAGTGCATGTAGCTTCTGCTTGTGCTTGCAATGGAGTATGGAAGCCTAATGTTTCCTTGGTGTAAAGTATTAATTGTTTAGAGAATTTACAGTACCCATCAGATAATCAACTACCTGACCTGGGAGAGTGCACGGGAGGGCAGAGTGGACCAGTCAGCCTACAGGAAAACCAAAGTTTGCCCACTGCATATGGACATGTCCTTACTATGCAAATGGTATATTTAAATGTAGAATTTAAAAATTTAGAGATCTTTAGAGTTCTTCCAAATATTTAGGGATGCAATATACCTGGTGTTGCCATAGAATGGTCATATAACCCTCCACATAATACAAGGCGGTGAATAAATAAAAAAAAGCCCTCAGTTATTTAGATTTTTACTCAGCTAATATTTAATTTTATCCCTCAGTTTTCAAAGGCCAATATTTTATTACTTGTCTTTGTTTGCTTCTCTGCTGTGGAAGATATATGAGCAGCCTATATTTGGAGTTATAGACAGTTTTAGCAAGATTCAATGACAGAGTGACAAAACTTTTATTTTAATTTTTCTTTCCTACCTATGGCCAAGTATTTCTCTGGCATAGCTCTACCAGGTAGCAAGAAATGAGCCTGGTTCTCATTCTCTTCTCCAAGTAATATGGTGAATAAATAAAGGGATGTTAACTAGGGCTCAGATAGGGCTTAAAATCTTGAAGTCCCTGAATCTTCCTGCAGTTATGTATCAGCTTCATATTCCTGGCAGAATGGAGTAGTGAGATTGCAATGGACATTTCTGTCTGGCTGTAGAGTCTAGGCTTGAACAGAGCAGGTCATGGCAGCAGGGAAAATGTGTCACAATCTCTGCTGGCGCCTGCTGGTTTTTTGTGTGCCTACAGAAATGCAAGCTTCAGTTCCAGCCTCACGAGTGCAGTGCTGCATCAGGAAAATGGTTCTGCTTCTTTTTACACTGGTACAAGAATTTGGCCTTAATGTAGATTGTGTCAAAATAGATTGTCCTGAACTGAGTGACACTGGTCTTCATATTGCCATCCTTTACTTGCACCAAAGGAGTCCCTAGTGAGTTCACAAGCCCATTTCTACTTTTTTTTTGCCACATCAGGATCTTAGTTTCTGGATTTTCCTAGCCCCTTTCTTTGTTGCTGCAAGTCAGCATTTCTTAAAGATCTTGTTTTAGATGGGAGATTGCTGCTGTAGTTTAGGACTAATTATTTTACCATCATCTTTAGAAAAAAAAAATAAAATGTTGATATTAAAAATAGTGATGCTTTGTTTTCATTCTTGTATTTTTCCTTTGCTTTAAGGGTTTGGAAAATGTATCAGCAGAGGTACATCAAAAAGTATACTTAGGCCTTACCCACTGCTAGTCAAGCTTTGCTAATCTAGGATACCAGTCCTGCAAGAGGATGCACATGTACTGAAGATGAAAAGAGAAAAAACTATTTATAAAGAACATGTGTATGTCCACCACTATAGTTAGAAGAAACACATATATTTTTGTGGTATCCCTGTCCATTCAAAGGAGTGAAAGGCCAGACCTACTGGCCAGAGGAGCTGCATGGTATTTACTCTCTTCCCAGAGGCTTTTGAGGATGCAGTGTTAGCAGGGTATCACTCCTGCCTTTCCTCAGGAGCAGTGGTGGAAACTCCAGAGATTTCACAGAACCTGAATTCTCCTCCGTATTGCCAGGCATGTTCCCCTTTTGGCTGATTCCTACTTGCTCTTTCTGAGATGTGTGTTCTGCACAGCTGGAGATGGAGGTACAGATAGCAGCTCCTCTGGTGTACACAGGTACCACTTCCAATTAACAACGTGCAGAGTTGAGGTGAAGCAGTGAGCACTGGGAGTGAAATACTTCTCTGATGAAGGGACCAGCTTGGATCACACTGTAGGTTCTTCCTCTCTGTGTCCATTGAGTGAACAGACTCAAGGCTTGGGTATGCTGAGACATCATTCAGCTGTGGGTGGTTTCCATGACACGAGGCTGTAGAGGACACTCTAAGGAGCTGGTGGTGTTTTGGGAAGCTGTAGGTCAAATATGAAGCTGTGAACGTGGGAAGAGAGAAGGTTAAAGAACAGTGGCAGAAAATAAAAGTGTTGTGAAAATGGCTGTGCAGAGATGCTGGGAGCTCCTCAGTACCAGTGATTTACTGTTAAATAGACTTGTCACAACCCAGCTTTGCTTCAAATATGGCTTGTTGGGGAGTGAGGAGGGGTATGGTCTTCCCAGGAAAGCTGAGGCGCTGTGTGTCCATGTACCACATTGCCAGCCTCTGTCTCTGCATCCTGGACTCACAGCTCAATTTGTCTTAATTAGACAGACCACACATTCCATGGCAAGGGTCCTTATTTAATGTCATAGATTTATGGAAAAACCCCAAATTGGTCATATCAGCCGTTAGGCTTTAGTCAGAGAAAGACAGTGGGTTTTGTAATTGTGGGTGTTACTTCCCAGAACTGCTCCGTGTCCCAGTTAGCTGCCTCCACCTTGCGTGGCTGGTGACTTCTGTTTTGTCTTTAGTTTTTCCTGTTTGCATTTGATGGTGATTATGACCATGGAAGATGAACAGCAGTGGAAGATATCATAGATGTGCAGTGCAGGGAGGTTTGGCACAGGAGCCCTCCTGCATTCTCACTGGCTTATTGCTGATTTTCAGTTTATTACTGACTTTCCACTCACAGGTGGAGGTGCTAGCAACTGTCTGGTAAAGATGGAGGCAAAGGCATTTAACTCTGTGAACAAAACCAAACTCAAATCCATGAGTTTGGAGGTTAACACTGAATTAACATTTTGGATGCTGAAATTAAACTCTTAATTCAATGCAAAAAATGAATATTACTTAGCTTTGGTTCTGAGCACTAACTAGCACTAATTTCAATAGGTGTTTCTGGCTGTTCAGTACTTTTGAACACAGGATGTTCCTCTAAATAGGAATAGTGCAATTCATGGCCTGAAATAGTAATTCCATTCTACCGCTCAGCATCTGATTGCATTGCCTTTCAAAGCAGGGAAAACTGCTGAAGAGAAAGATTTGTGCTGCAGAGAACAGAACAGGGAGACAACTTGTACTTTTTCAGTGGTCTGAATCTAAATGTTCCTCCTGAATGCACAGGAAACGTGTCAATGTAAATAATTAGAAAGAAATATGGTGCTTCACTTTTTATCTACTGAAGTTGGAAAATACCAACTGAGCTGATAACACTTGATGAAGCTTTGCCTTCCAAAGCAGTGTAGGTACATATGTACACTCATTTTCCTGAAAGGTTGATGCTAAAACTGTTGCTATGACAAAATTAACTGTAGTGTCCATGCCATGAATATCACAGTACACAGTTTTTTCTCTTATTTGCTTATTTGTGCTTCTTAGCCTTTAAAATGCTATCTAGTTTCCTAGCACACATGTTCTTGAAGCTGGAAGATCTGGAACTGAGCACAGTGGGTTCACAGCATGTTTCAAAGAAAGGTGTTCCACCCACTTGGTGGAGATATGGAGGATTAGTGGCAAGCATGGAGAGGTAAACCTGTAGCTTTTCAGCAGGGAGGATTCTGACCAGTGATGCAGTAAGTTCCCCTGTGGGAAGCTGAGTTTAGGCACTGCCTAAATTACTGGAGAGATGTCATTGCCATATCAGTTTTCTGGTGTGTCTGCGTTCATCAGTAGATTTTACAGAGAATGGACATTCTTCTGCTCCACGTTTCTAGACATTATTTTCTGTCCAAGTGTATTCTTTCATTTATGGCCATGTGCCTTAGTGCTTATACCTCTCTGTACCTTTTACATTATGAAGGAACAAGAGAAATTGCAGTGGAACCTTTCTGCTAGAGAAGGTACCATGCAATGTAGGGTTAGGTTTGCAAGCAGTACTGTACCTAGAGCTTCTTAGAAAACATCAATCTGAAAATATTCACCATAAGTGGTCTAATCTTTTCTTCTTTTAAATTTTTTTTAATAGCTAGTTTTTATTTGGGTACCTTTTCCTTTTAAGTCCTCTATGTAATACAGAGAAGGATGTTAGCAAACCACTTAATTTAGGAAATGAGCCTTTCTAATGAGATGCTTCTTTTAAATTTCAAGATGAAGAAACTTGATCTGACAGTTTACAAGGTGGAAGTGCGGAAGAACAAGGGACAGGGCTTCTGTCAGTTGTATAATACAGGCTGTCCATGTATTTTCCTTGAAAGGACAGGAAGAAAGAAACCATTGCAGAAAAACAAAACTGCATTAATAATGTTTTATAATAGCATAGATGTTAACACCATGGGCTACATAATGTAATTTGGTTTGTTTTGAAGGTGATCTTAATGATCAGTGCTCTTTCAGTAAAGGCAAATGGTGAAACCTGAGGTCATTGCTGATATCAGTTCCTGAATTTGCATTCAACCTTTCAAAAGTGTTGAAATACAATATATGTCCCTTAGATGCCATTTCTAGAAGGAAAATTTAGACTAGGAGTCAGCATGTTCTCAACTGAAACCTTTATTTCAAGGTGCAACTAAGAGGCCAAAACTATTAGAATAATCGCTGTTATGATTTTACTGTATATTTTACTGTTATGGCCTTTGGAACATTAATTTTATTACAGGACTTGGGAATCAGATAGAAAAATAAATGCCTTTTAATTTTTTTATGAAGCTTTGTTTTAAAAGACACTTGTTGCAAGGATGGCTCACTCTTACATGATGTTAAATCTAACAGGTTTAGGTGTTGTCGATATATCATTTTATGGGGAAAATAACTAAGTTAGTTCTTACTTTTATATTCATTCTTCCTGTAAATGACAGCTAAATGGGAATAAATTGCCTATCTGTTTCCAATTGTTAGTTTTCCAATTGTTTTAGCCACCTGCTTTCTGAACTTTGGAGATGCTTGCTAACAGCCCTGGTATTGCTTTGCTCCCCTGCTCTATTTATAGTTAATGTCAATGCAAGAAGTTGTTTCTATCTCAAACTGATTTTCTTCTGGGAAATTAGGGATATATTCCTCCTTTCAGAGACAACCTTCAGTGTTTCTATCCTTCCTATGATCAGAAAAACAGACATATTGCAGTTCCCCAATTTCCAACAGGATTAAAACCCTTTTGCTCTCTAAAACTGCACAGTGTGCAGTTTTATTGGGGTTTTCATGGGGTTTATTAGGCAGAAACCTTTTGCAAGGTTTCTTTAAAACTGCTGTTTCACAAGCCTGTTATCCCTGATAAAATTTTGTGGTTTGCTATCTTCTCATATCTCATGTGTCAGGATGGCTCTAAGAACTAGCTAGTACACTCAACAACTGCTGGTGAAAATGAAGAGCATGAAAAATAAAATGTGACTTGCAGAAAAGCTGGAGAATTCCTATTTATGTGATTGCCCTGGATGAGTCACTGAAGTAAAAGTGAGATTGCTTGTGATGGGGGAAGGTAACTGCCTCCAAGGGTTTTCATTTCAGTCTGTCCCTGGTATATTTGGTGGGAGGGACAGGAGATGGGATGAGAGGTAGGGAAAAGCAGTTAATTAAGGCTTTCCTTTTCCACAGAGTATCTAGGGGTAAAAAACCCAAATGCTCGATGTGGTTCCTTGATAAGCCTAACAGTTTTGATGAAGGGAGTTGGCTTCGTCAGTGATAACGTGGCCTCTTTGGCAGTCTTGGTTCACAGGATAAAGGGAATAGAGACTTGCACCTGGAGAAGGAAATGTTCAACCTTCTCTCTTACTAATTTCAGAGCTGGATTGCATTTTAAATCATGGCACTGATTAAGCAGTCTCCTGAGTGAAGCAGTTGTGAAGGCACCAATAACTCTGGAGTGACAAGAGATAAACTCTCATTACGACAGAGGCCCTGACCTGAGAAAAGCTGACGTCAGTGTCATGGCAAGTGGTTGCTGAGAAAGCCACTTAGAAAATAAACTGCTTTTGCCAAATGTTCCTGGTATTAGAGGAATGCCATGGATAAATGATTTTTGAATGCTGCTGTCATTTCTTAGTGCAGGTCTTGTTTTGCTGAAAATAGAAATATTTAAAAACATGTTTTCTTTTAGGTATATGGTATCATATACCACAGTTTCTGAAATGGGCTTTTTGCTTTAAGACTGCTGGCAGCATCCTGACAAAGGTCCTTCCAGCTTCATGCTTTGGTATTAAGGCTCTCTCATATTCTCATAAGCAGGCTAATGGGTAAAATGATTCCAGCTGGCTTATAAAGACACATGCACATGATAACATTAACAGAGGGGATACCTTTTGTTTTAAAGCTATTTGTGAGGAAAAATCAACAGGAACAAAAAAGCCCACAAACAGGCCATGATCATGCAAGATGCTACATGCAGGTAGGTGCCTGTGTTTACCTCTCTGGGGCTCTGGAGAGCCTGGGCTATGCCTGTGTGAGGGGCTTGCATTGCCTCTCAAGAGAAGAAATAAGAGAGTCAGGGAACAAAGAGGAGAGGGGAGGAGCTGAGGCTGCAGAAGGACACTCAGAATGGACCTGTGGGGTGAGAAAGCAGTGTGCTAGAGCAAGAGGGAGAGAACTTGACATGGCAAGGCAGGGATGACCCATCTCTTTTGGCCATACCTTTTGTGACAGAGCCCTGCCTTCCTGAGTGAAGGCCTCTGTCAGGGGGTGTTCATTTCAAACTGCTGCCCAAATAAAGGCCTCAGAAACAAAAAGGAAGTGATTTCTTATCAGAATATTGTGTACAGCTAGTTTAAATAGATTTTGAGCTATTATTTGTATTCCTCATTGAAATGCACAGGTTACTGCATCTGCAGTAGTTTCCTGACATTTTTGCTCTTGGAAGCTTTCCAAAATCTGATTGCTTATATTATTTCTCCATACATTTTTTCTTTTCAAAAAAACCCCAAAAGACTAAAAAAACCACAAAAACCCGAAAAACAACAAAACAACCACAAACCTCCTGCAGAGAGGAGTCCACGTAAATGTAGTTATTGAAGTGGCTTAGCTCAGTTCTATGAATTTTCTTATCTTCATTCTTCTTGTGTTCCTTTAGTCCTGAAATCATGGAGGAAGTGGAACAATATGAATGGAGAAGTATTAGAGAAAAACAAGGAGGTTAAGCGGGGGGATCTTCAGAGTAGTGCTGTTTGCTTGATGGAAGCATGAGGAGGAATCAGCAGAGAGCTAAGCACGGGGAGCAGGAGACTTGCTGTGGTTTTACTGGGTCGTCCAGAAGAAAGACAGCACTTACTGTCTGCTGAGCCTACACATCCTGAATCATGGGCCATTTGTATGGATGGGAAGATACGGAGATGTAGAACTCTGTAGTGAGTTAATGTTGTCTTTGTTTGGAAACTTTTTAGACATTTAGTGACAGGATGAAGTGAAAAAAGCAATAAAAGGCAGGAATGTTGTTCTTGCAATTTTGGAGTTTCTGACAAAACCTGGAAGCAGCAACTTGAATTTTTAGCTTTGTCACCCCCAGTGGAACACAGTTTTATCAATGACTCTTTCTGAGCAGTGATGAGTGACTAAATAATGTGTTCTTCTGTGTGAGTGGTGAACTGAAGCACTGATGAATAAACACGAATGTCAACTGTAAGAAGGTAGCAATAAAGTGCTTCCCGTCAGTCTCTTTTCAGAAGCCTTAAGATGCAAATGGGGGAATGAGGGTCAAAGAACATTCAATCCAGCTCCACTAACGGCAAGTGAACAAAATGAGAGGAGAAAGGCAAATGTTCTTTGGACCAACATGGCTGTCTACAAATCTAGCCTCAAATACCTACTGCCAGTAAAAAGTTTAAAATCTTAGTATTTGACCGATGAGCTCATTCACAGTACATTTGAGAATGTCATCTTAAAGCTTTGAAAATGCCTCCCCTGAAAACCTGGGAAGTGTTCTTTGTGGAAGAAGCAGCCCCTCAGGCTTATGAGGGATTGTGTGATACATATTGAATGCATGCATGCATGCAAAAGTGTGTCTTGGCATAAAATTGATTTGTGTCATCTCATTCCCTGCAGTCATTCCAAAAGACACTGTATTTGCTTTGTAATGACTTGAAGATCTCAATTATACATTTAATTGCTACATGGAAGGCAGTTTGGCAGAAAGGTACGGTGAACGTATGGGTACTTTAAAATGCAAAGGCATTTGGGGTAAAAAGAAGGAAGTAAAGAAAGAAATCATATCAGATGGTACCGGGAGCTATTTGGGAATTCTGCTTTTGGGCTTTTGGTTAGATCTTTCCTAGGTATTGTAACTATAGAACTTGATTAAGAAGTCTCAAGCCCTTTTTTTTTTTTTTCCTGTTTAATCTCTGCTAGGAGTTGCATTTTACAGAAATCTGTACCGGTGCTGTAGTAGATTGAAGAGATCAGAGTTACAGTGAAGGAAACCCACAGAAGCACTGATTTGGTGCAGTACAATATTCTCTTACAGCCGTGCTGCATTTTTCCAGTCATTATAATTCTGCTGCTGCTGTTTGAGTGGGGGGAAATCCCAAAATGGCTGAACAAATGCAGTGAACGTTTCTTTATCTTTATGCTTCTAAAAGATACTCAATATAATTCTGGGACTAAAAAGTGTTCTTGTGAAAGCAAGTTTAGCAGATGCCGGGTTCAGCTGGCAGCTGTCCTGACCATGCAAATTTTATTGGTAAAATAAACTGCTCTTTGTTTCCTGTAGGAAGCATTGTGCAGGTAGGGCAGGTTTGTGTTTTACCAGCTTGCTGTGCTCAAGAGTCAGCCTTGATTTCATAACAGACCAGCTGATCAAAATGCTTGTAGTTTGCTGATGCTGATGATCGAGCAAGAGTTTTAACTCTTGGCATTCTCCTCAGTGCAAGGTTTTCCTTTGCTGGGTGTGGGCAGTGGTGCCTTTTGTCTCCATGTGCTTGAGCAGCTCTCACCTTGGCTCCCAGGACTAGGTGCAGATGTAGTTCTGTGCCTAAAAGTGTGCAGACCTTGGTCTGGTGGGCATCTTCAGTAGCTGCTTTCTGGATGAGCACAAACATGATTCTAATTTGGCGCTCATTCAGTGAATTCTCTTTTCATGTGCTTTTGGGTGTATTTTGAATGGGCTCCTTTTCATCCATTATACCCCTTTTACAGAAATGTCTTTTGCTTTCCTTCTCTGAAAGTTCACTCCACTTGTAAAGAATGAATCAAATGAGAATTACCAGATTTTTTTTTTTCCTGGTGACCTATGTTTGAATGAATAAAAAGTGAGAGTGATCACTGCAAATATTAAAAAAATCAATTTCTGTGGATTGTAGAGATTCTTTTATGGTTCCTGAGCCAGTATCATTGTCTCTTTTGTTTTTTCTTGCTAAGACAACTGGAAAATAAATGAGGTCTGTTGACTTTTCCTAATTTGCCTCCAATCAAAGATAGCTTTAAATCCTTTTGATGGGGCCATTTTCCCTTAGAAAAGTGCAGATTGATCCAAGTAGGGCTTTGTTGTGTTTCCAGATTGAAAAAGCATATGCCTTCCTGGAAAAGTATACAAGGATTGTCTGGCTTTCTTATGCCAATTAAGCTCCATGTTCTAAATTGCTACTATGTAACCTATTTACGATTTAGCATAAGCAGAATCAAAAGGATGTCATCAAAATAATTTGTCTTTTTGCTTCCTCATAACAGTATCTTGAAATGATCTGTGATTATTCTGTTCCTTCTCTGCTCTGCCTGTCCTTCCAGTTCCCTCCCACACTCCCTTTTTCTTCAAAGTTTTATTGCTCTTTTTTATTTTAAAGTACACATATGTACGGATATATTATGGGATGGAGATTTTGGTTCCTGAAGAGATTTTTTTTTCTTTTCACATCTTGCAATTGATTTTCACAGAGTGGGATTTAAAATGTCACTGGCCCTATCAGCTTTTCACTAAGTTATATAACTTCTTGATTTCTCAGCAGTCTGTAAAGATGAAAAGCAGTAGCTGCAGCACAGATGAAGATGTCAGTTCTCATCCATAACATGCTGTATCTACCCTTTCTCCACTTGTATGTTACATGTCCTATTATTTTATAGAAGCAAATGACTAATTTCTACCATATTAACATTAAAAGCTTTATATTCTCAGAATTTATGTACTTTAATGATTTACTGAATTCCAAGCCATTTTTCCCCTGCAGTATATACTGCAGAATAAATGTAATGGAAGGCCAAGGAACTCTGTATTTTGTTCACATAAATAATGAGTACAACAATGTTCTAAATATGTATCTTCTGGGCACCCAATTATCTTGGAAAAGCTGTGGGACTGGATCAGCAGGAGGTCACTATAATGATCAGTACTAAGAAAGACACTGGACTCGATTTCTGTCTGATTTTAGGTATCTCCAGATGAATCTTTGTAGTTGCTTTAAAATATTTCTATAAAAATACAAACCTGGCTTTAATCTTACAGCCAGACCAAGTCTGTCAATTCTGGAGTTAGTTTACCAAAACAAACCATGCATTTTTCTAGAGGGAATTATTGTTTTAGACAAAATTTGGGAAGCATAAGAATTTCCCAGTACAAAGCTTGACTACTTCTGGGTTTTGACTTTGGTGGAAAGTTGGTTTTTTTTTGCCTAAACTATTCTGAAAGTGGAAATCTTGACTGCATGAAACACTGGGGCTTTGGAGGTCTGTGCTGAAGCAGCTAGACTTGAGTATTTATGCTGCCAGGGTTTCAAGGAGAGGACCCTGCCTGGTACCTGCAGCTGGAGCAGAGCCATCCATCCAGTACAGCAGGGAGGAGCAGGATATGCTCAGTGAGGGCAGGTACCAAACTGCCTCCATCCAGTCTGGATGGGCAGGAGAGTGAGGAATTCTACTGCCTTTTCCCTTTTCTATTCCTTTGAGTTTTGTGTAAACGCTTACGCAGGTTTTAATAGGTATGTTCTACCACTAAGGTGGTAAGAAGTTACCCACAAATTTACTGGGATCTGAACTAAGTCTATATATATACAGAGGGCTATTGAACAGCATGAAGAGAATGGATTCCAATCCCTTATTTTTATTTTCTGTTGTTTTATGTTCCTAAGTTCTTCCTATTTCTCACATTTTTCACATGTGAGGTTTTACCTTTCTGTGTCTAAGAGCAATTAGCAAGACTTAGCCATAGTATTTTGATTTCCTAATAGTTCCTTTTCATAGGAGATTAACCAAGGGAAAAAACACATATTGTGAGATTAGTTAAATACATCTTGAAATAATGCCAATACTTCCTAAAAAGGAAACATGGTTTACTGATTCTCATTTAGCATTTAGACAAAAAGCATCTGATTTATCTAACAGGACTTCTAAAATCTTGACAGTTTTATTGCATGCATCTAAATGCAGCTTCCATGTTTTAGCTTGTATGCTGTTACAAATTCTGATCAGGTGGTTGTTTAACAGTTGTGCCTTGGAGCTGAGCTCTAGTTAGGAAGCTAAATACACAAATGTTTCCAAACTCACTTGCCTCATTTAACATGCTGTGGCCTCATTTGTCTTCTGGGCTCTGGTTTTGATCCTTTGCAACTGTTTAAATCCCTCCTTGGCTTCTTTTTTTCATACTGTGAGATGCTAACTCCTCGTCTCCTGTACTTTCTCTGTTCAGCTATCCATTGAGGCTTATGTTTGATCATGGGGATCTTAACCTGGCAAAGTCAGCCAGGCAACAGCCTTGAGGTACTCTTTATTCTGGACTAGGGGAAAAAAAAAGCCTCACTGTGCTTTGATAAACCTCAATATAGTGCTTTTTGATTGGATTCTTCTTTCATTAATGTCATTTACTGTACCTATAGATTGCTGGTATCTGGCAGTGGGTGTAGCTGCAGTGCTTATTCTGCTCTCTGGACTTATTGATTTAAAAATTATAATAGAAAGCACTGCAGGGCAGCTGTGTTATGCAATCTCTTGTTTCTATGCTTGTCCAACTCCGTTTTGTATCATTGTGAGCAGAAAAAAAATGGGAAAAGATTGTTGCTTGTCACAGGCATAAATCTAAATGGTGGTTCAAGGGAAAGGTCATCCATGTCTGCTGGTGAGGACATGTCTTTGCTTCAGCATGAAACTGAATTATGGTTTTAGACTGTCTTCTTGAATCTCAGTATGTGCTGCCTGTGAGTCCCCCCGGCAAAGGGAAAAGGCATGAGCAGTGGTGAGGCCCTTCATCAGCTGCAGCCTGGGCAGCAGCTATTGCTGCCTCTACAGAAGCGAGGAGGCTGCCTGGGAGTGCTGCTTGTCTTCCCCTCCCTTCCTCTTCTTCCTTTCTCTGCCCCAGTGTCTCCCCCATCTGCAGCTGAAAGGTTGAGAAGATCTCCAGACTGTGGATAAAGCTCGGTGCTCTCATTTTAACCCATTGCACTGTCACTGCAGGGGTTGTGAGAGCTGCCTTTCTGGGTGTCTCTCAGCTTCTTGCTGGGAGCATGTTCCTTCCTGCTTGATCCACCAAGATTGTAGAGGTAACTCTTCCTAAATGTCAAGCAGCTCCTCTGTAAATCTCTGGGAAGGAAAGAATAAAACACTTGTGCTTACTGCAATATGCAGACCCAGGCACTGTGGTCCCAAAAATCCTCTCCATGCTCCTGGCAGAGAGTGCTGTTACTGAAGACACAACAGCTCAAACACTGCTGACCCAAGGGAGTTCATTGAAGCACAGGAGCACAGATGCAAGACGTGTCCTGAAAAAAAGTAAGGGAAAAGCTGAGAGGGATCATTTTGCTTTGGTGTTGTACTGAAATGTTTTGCTTTCCAAGATCCGTGCCTTAAGGCAAGGATCTGAACAGACTTGTATCATCCTGGGCACTTTCTTGCCTCTCAGGCATCAACTACATCACGTTTATTAATGCAATTTCTTACAAGGATTCTAAATGTTCTGCAACATAATCAGTATTGTAATACTTAAGTGTTTTTATGGTGTAGTGGGTTGGTAGAGAGCTCCAAAGAAGGATGCAAGCTGTCTGCTCTTGAACCTCAGCATGTGCATTTTTCTACTGAGCTGGGTGGTCTTTGGCAAGCTGTGACCTGCCTCCAGAGCTGGTTCAAGAAATATGGTTCTGCCGTAGTAGGATGCTGAGAAGAGCCCAGGTACCTTGACTCCTGCAAGTCAGATCTTTCTTTTTGCTGTTGCCACTAAAATTGACAGCTAGAGATTTACACAGCACATGTAAAAAATGTTGGGTGGTATCTCTCGATAAGCCATGGGGTGCATCAATGGTCACCTCCTTCCCAGGATGGAGACAGCTGAACCACCTCAGCTCATGGTCTCAGGGACCTAAGGATGCCAAAGAATCAGTACTCCTGTCAGGAAGCTGGGAGAGACTCAGGAATACACAACTGGTTTATTAAAGACTGAGAAGTAACACACTTCATCGTGCTGCTCTCAATTTTAATTTAATTGACTGGCAACATTTGTCAGAAGGAAGTTCAGCTTCTGCAAAAGTGCTGACAAATTTGATAACTGCAGTACATTATGTCAAGTTGGGTTTATTAAACACACAAATTAAAAATGAAGCCTTTGGTCTGTAGATAACAAAATGAACTTTGTAACTTATGAAACAAGAGAGTACCTTCCTATCTTAGGCAATATCCTTTCCTAATGTTAAACTATTACTATGTGGTATAGAAACAAGGTATAGATTTTTTTCAGGAAAGACTGAAAAATGTCTTTTGGTGCTTAAATATAAAAAAAAAAAAAAATAGATTTTTTAAAATAGACACTTTTTAAAATGTATATATTTACATATTTACATAAATCTGAATTATATAAGTACAGGAGGACATATTTATTTTTTCTGTGACAGCTGGAAGTGGAATGCCCACCCTGCCTGCTTGCCAAACACCTGTGCCACCCCCAGCAGCCCACAGCCCTATCACTGTGCACAGACATGGCCTCCCAGCAGGAGATCTGGTGGTGACAACATTTTATGTAGTCTAGAAGTGCCTTATTTTCAGTAAATGGGAAAAATCCAAATGTATTGTGGCACAGTGGAAATCTGCTATCTATATCTTCAGTGGCTTCTGGCAGCCAGGGACATGCTCTGATCATTGCACATGCAATGCAAGCACGTGTCTCTGCTTGAGCCACTTCATTCTCTCTTGGGGATGCTCATGCCCTGGTTCCCACTCCTGCAGCTTCTGTGTCTCCTGTGGCTCCTGCTGAGCTTCCCCTGGTGCACAGTTCCTTCTGCAGCCAAGGGGGTGTATCACCATCATTGTGGGCTGTGCCTGGAGGGTGAAGACATAAGGAAATGTCTTTACAACCTTTACACTCTTGTGAACACAATGTAAAAAGTGGTTGAAAATGTTCCTCCTACTCCCACAAAACGGAGAAACAAAACAGTTGTGTAGGTTTTCCATTTGTTTTTAAATAAGTAAGCACTATTTCGCAACCTGTCTGTTCCGAAGGATGTTTCTCCTTTATATATAGACTCTCAGTACAACCTGTTATTAGTCAGCTCATCAAGGGGCATTGCTTACTTCTTATGATGACAAGAAATGAAAACATAAATGCTCAAGATAGCATTTTCTCAATAGGTGCAATTAACAGACTTCCCATTTTCTATTTGCGTCTGGTGGGACCTTACCAGGGCTCTGGATCTTGATCTGCTGTGCAGCTGCAGTGTCTGAATGAACAGGGTATGGGCTGGCATCCCCACTCAGCCCTCTGGAACATTCTGGAGGAAATGCCAGTAGCTGCTTGGCCATGTTAGAGACCCTGGGTGAAAAGAGAAAGCTGGCTGCAGTTAGTCAGAGCTCAGTGCTTAGAGCAGGAGGGTCTCCTGACAGAAGGGTAGGAGGATAATTTTGTCTTGTTTAAAATATTCCTGTATCTTTGGAGATCTTTGTTTTCCATCTGCTATAGGCTAACCTTATTTATGAATAAGGAGGACCAAAAGAACAAGACAAGAATTTTTTTAAACCTGTGTGGCCAGTACCCAGTGAAAATCCCTCAAGAAAACAGAGCTTGAATTAACATGTTTTCAATGGAGGATGTGGTATATAGATCAAATATTCAAAAAAGACAACCAATATAAAGCTCATTTTATACTGTCCATGTTTTCTGCACGTTTCACTAAAATGCTAAAATGATACCTATTATTCAAAATATTTGAATTATGCATAAGTTGGAAGGCAAAAATTCAATTCTGCTTTGGCAATGATGATGAAATATTTCTCATTTTGCCTAGTCTCTAACTTGCCTTTGACAAGTTAGGTGCCTCCACAGAGATCTATCTGATATAATTATATCCTGCAGAACACTCTGTTTATGTTCCAGAGAAACAGTTTATGTTCCTAGCAAGGGGAAATGCTAAATGTTTTAGCCTCCTCAAAGAGATTGCCCAAAGGGCATTTCAGCCTCAGTACGAGGGTAAATCTTGTGGCTCAAGGAAGAGGATGTTCCATCTGGAAAGAAGCATGAGCAGAGTTTGGATGATTTCTTGTGAGATTTGTGCTTCTGCTGCCCTGGACTGACTCCCCTTCTCAGCCCCGTGATCTGTTGGCAGGTCACAGGGCATGGTCTTTACACCCTCTGCAGCATGTCTTGATGCTCTCACTGAGGACTGTCTGGCTTGCTGCACCTCTGGCCCCGGGGCTGGTGTTCCAGCTGCCAGGCAGCCCCGTGTGACAGGGCAGAGGCTGTCAGGAGACAGCACAGGATGCTCAGCTGCAGGAGGAAGGCCACACCAAAAGGTCCCCACTTGCCTGGAAGCACTGCAGCCTCAGGGCTGTTGTATCTGCCTGGGCTCAGAGGTTGCTGGCTGGATCTCATTCACTGTTGCTTTATTATCATTTCCCGTTTTGCAAAATACCTTTATACCTCACTGAATTTTCAGTGATGAGATCAGAATGTCTTATCCCATGTATATCTTGTGGAATAGAGATAATAACAATGTATAAATTAGTTTTATATTTCAAAAGAAGTCTTTAAGTTGTTTCAAGTTGTGTGATTTACTGGGCAAGGCAGAAGAATGTGCAGATTTGTGTTTCCATTTCTTATGACAAGCATATCCACAGCATGTTATTTGAACCTGAGCTGTGGTTGCCTGCTGTGCTGATGGTTATTCATTGAGATGGTAGAACTAGAACACACAAATCTGTGGTACTGTAAGAGCATTGTAACTTCCAACCTGCTCTGCTATCTCTTTGAGACGTTAAAAGGCCCTTTTGCTTCCAAATTTGACTACACAAATGTATGCATGTTGTGATTGCATATAGCACAGCAATCTCGGGAACATTAAGTGCCCGGGGATATTGCAGCTGACTTGTAAACAACTCAGAAAACAGTCAAGCGTAGGGTTGGAATCAGAAATGTAAATGCAATTGCCTAAATTAAAGGCCATGGGTAAAACAGCTTTGTTGATGTATAAATTACTTGCAGTTAGCACAGAAAATAATTGATACTATGACAAAGTTAATTACATGGAAAAATATTATGAGTTTGCATGGCTTCACTGCAAGCGAGGTATTCTGTATGTCTAAGGTTATACCATGTACCTCCCAGACCACTGGCTGCACTGGCCCTTGAAAACTCTGAATTCAAAGTATGGGTGAGAAGATGGTAATGTGGAATGTGGTCCTCCATAGTACAGGATGTGTGAAAATCTCACAGTAATTTTCAGGAGAATAGGATCTGGGTGCTGGTTGCATAGCCTATAATAAAGCGATTTCAGAAACCTCTAATCAGGTGAAGTAAAGACTTTCCTTAGAGATACAACCTTAAAATAATCTGGACAGTTTGAATTCATCCTTATAAATAAAGCTGCAATAGATATAATCCTGCAGCATTAATGAGACAAATAAGAATGAAGTAGAAATAATTAACACTTTTAAACCATTATGCAAAATTTTTCTGTGCTGAATATGACAGAGCTGGAAATTTCAAGACCCATGAAAATTGTACTGAAGTAGATTTGCATAATGCACCGGAAGAGCTTTTGTGAAGATGGAACTAGTGGGAGTTATTTAAATAACAGTATAGCAGCTATTAACAAAATAGTGAGATTCAAAATAGTAATTTACTTTACACATCTCTTCTAAAACATGTCCAGAATCAAGATATCTGTCAGCAAATAGTACAGCATTGCAACCCACCCTCTCAAAATTCTGAAAGAACAGATCAAGGAATTCTCATCCCTGACAAAATACAAA
Source organism: Pachycephala philippinensis (assembly GCA_013397055.1). Classification (NCBI taxonomy): domain Eukaryota; kingdom Metazoa; phylum Chordata; class Aves; order Passeriformes; genus Pachycephala; species Pachycephala philippinensis. Next base: position 1,019,577 of record VWZT01008417.1, on the reverse strand, counting down.
CCTTAGTAGCAGAGCATATTATTTCCACCATGTAAAGCAGCTGTAAAATATTATACAGCCATGGAGAAGCCATATGATCTTAAGCTGTTAATCCTTGCACAAGCTTAGGCAGGAAAAGAAGAATGAAGTGTGTATGCCATGACTATTGGAGTTGCATTATGTATTTAGTGTGATCGCTGCCATTTTCCCCTTCATCATCATCATCACCTCCCTCCCTACTCCTGCCATGCCTCATCCTCCTGGAATGTACATCTCCAGGCCCATGTGTGGTGTGGAGAGCGCTTTGACTCCTTTGCCCACGGACTCACTAACGCTTCTCTCCCAGGCAGTGAGAATGCCTTGTCACACTTGAACCACAAGTGGATTCTGGATTCTCCCGCTTGGAGTTCATGGATGTAACCTGGCAGCAACCAATCTATATGTCTTCTGTAAATGATCCTCCAAGGGTTTACCTGTAGCAGTGCTGTCATGCTCCCAGGAATAATCACAAGGTTTGTGTTCATTTTTGTAAGTCTTTATTCTGTGATGTGCCCTTGAAACCCAGGAAGCTCCAGCATTGTCTATAAATCTTGTTAAAAGCGTGTGGGTTGCCTGTTCCACACAGCAAAAAAAGCTATTTTTCAATTATTTAGATACAATTCATCTTGTTCCTAAAGCCTGGTCAAAACTTCTGGTTTGACATTGTGCTTTGTTATAGAGTGAGTGATGGTGGCAATTTTCCTGCATGTGCTGTGGCCACTTCCATGAGGAGGGCTAGGAGGTGGAGAGAGGGTGGGTTGGTTTGCTTTCTGGTACTCTGACGATTAACAACTGCTGTGTCTTTGCATGGTGATTTTTGGTAATGTGTATAAAGGAAAAAAAAAAAAGGGTTTTTTGTATGCTTACTCTACTTGCTCAAATACATAATAAGAGTACAAAGCAAAATATGATGTTGAAATGCACTGGGTTTTTTGCTCATAGCTCTCATGCCTGCAATTTTTTCTTTCCTGAAGCAGGGCTCAATGTTACATTGTTATAACGTACCTAGCACTTTGAATTGCTTTTTGGGCTGTGTAGGTGTGAATTCATTCCTAACCTTTTTGTATCACCACCCATGTGAAGATCACCTTGTGTTTGCTCTGTGCCGTCGAATGATCTCATATGCTGCTTGCATTTTCTGAAAACTGTGCTGCATGATCCACACATTAAGTAACAGACTGAAGGGCTTTTCTGCAGGTTTTTGTTTGTTTGCTGTGAGACGTTGATTTAGTGCCGTCCTATATTCTAGTTTGCTTTGTGGTGTTTGGTTTCTTTTCCTCTGCAATTCATAATGGCAATTCAGATTTGAATTGCAAGTTTGTTGCACTCGGTCGCCTGCAGTACTTTGTAGTGGATAATTAGTGATAATACAAAAGATGGAGCATGCACTGAGTGGCTCTTTCCCTGCGAAAAACCTCCTCCTTCCAGCAATCCCTGGCTCAAGGAATTTGTTTGCTGGAGAACCTGCATGCTTCATAGCCTCTAATGGATGCTTTCTGCCTGACTTGTGTCTTTCCTTTCTGTACCAAGCGATACTCCTGGGCTGTACAATTATTTCTGTCATGCAGTTATATATACACCGTTCAAAGAACTACTTAGCTGTCTTTGCTCCGAACATGTTGTTTGCCTTCATTTGGTTCTTCTGAAATTTCCGTCGGTGTAAAACCATTTGCCTCCCCCTTCCCGACTGCCGATGGCTGTAGGGATCCCTGGGCTGATTCCCCACTGCTAATTCCTTCCCGTGGTCTGTTTCATCTTGCGCCATGAGGAACCAACTCATCATCATCATCATCACAGGTGTTTTTTTCTGTACCACACTAATCCTGCTGTCTTCCTTTTGGGAGGGGTTGGCCAGAGCCATAACCAGGTCATACTCAAGAGCATTAAACAAAAGATTTTCTAGCAGCTTTCCATGGCATTGCCTCACATTGCAGGCACGCAGAAGAAGGCTCAGGTGGTAAATGGAGCCAACTGCAGACCACAAGTACTTTACTTGATCACTCTGAATTGCCAAAGCAGCCAAAAAATGCCCCAGCCATGTGCAAATGCAGATTTCTGTGCTGGATGGGGGGGACAACCAGTGTGTCCACAGGAGAATAAAACAACTGTCTTGGGGGCTCTCTGTGCAGACATCAGGGGGTTAGGCCTTCTGTGTTTAAGTCGTCAGACCTTTGCAGTGTTGGGTTTAAAACTGAAGTTTACCTGTTGTTTTTTGTTTTTGTTTTTTTTTTTCCCAAAATCAGATAAATTCTGGCTGTCAACATCAATTTGAATCACATTTCTTGCTACAAAGAAATCAAATTCATAACCAGCTCTTCTGAGCATTCAAAAATACTGAATGCCTCTCTGAAAAGTAAACATCACTCTTCAAATGAAAGGTTTTGCTTCTCCTATTAACTGTGTAGTAAAATCTCTGCAATAGTCACAAGGGGCACAGAGAGGGTTTTTTTGTATTCAGTAGATAAGAATGAGCTAGGCTTTCTTCCAAATCTTTGTTGCAGTAAGGGATTTTTACTTAGAAATTTGCAAAGACTTAATTGTATAGATTCCCAGCTCCTGAGATGCTTCTTATGGTTGTTTGTTTCCACCATAAATGGTTTAAATGCTTCTTTATTTTTTCCCTTTTGTTTCAGACTGGACTGCCAGCCATGCTGGTTTTAGGTGCTTTCAAGATCTCTTTAGAAAATAGTGCCTTTTTTTTTTCCATCCTGCTTTACAAAAATGCAGTTTGAAATCGTAACATGAAAATAAAAAAAATGCATGGATTTTGTTAGGAATGGAATAGGCTTGTGATAGTGAATGCCAGGAATGAAACCCTAATGCTCATAAATTCTCTAGCAGAGTTCCCAAAGAATTCACTAGCCCCAGAACTTCCTAAACGTATGGCCTACCAAACACGTGATGACATTTTCTTTTTGAGGGACCTGGTAAGAGACTGTTCAAAGTGACCCATTCCTGGGAAGTGCTGCTGGGGAGCTCAGGATGCCAGCTGGGCAGGAGGAGGTAAAAGCGTCTGTCGGGTGGTTTCTAATAAGCAGTAGAAAACCTTGCAGTTGTATGTAGAGGATGGATATAGAAATAAAGTGCAAGTTCAACAGCTAGTCAGTGTATCTACCGGGAGGGATGTCATATCACACAGCTTGGAGATGCACATTCCTCCTGGATTAGCTGAATGAGCAAATCCTCAGTGATTAGTAACCAGAGGGTGCTTAGAGGCAGATTTGTTGTTTGTGCCTCTGTTCAGCAGATTAGAGGTACCAGGGCTGCATAGAAGGTCTAGGACAGCTGGAGTTATTGGGGTGAGCAGTGTCTGTCCTAGGAAAACACAGTGAGATAGAAATGGAGAAAATGGGAATTGAATGGCTTATTAGCAATAGTGCAATTGAACTGCACAAACAGATGCATCAAATGTGTGTTTGAACAGGGTTGTGTCAGACCAGGGTGCCACTCAGCTGTGTTCCAAGCAAACGTGGCATCTCCAGACCCAGTCACCAGCAGCTGAATAACACCAGCTTTGGCCCTCGGATGTGTTCTCTTGATTACTTGTCAACAATTGCTCCTTCAGCATTATTCCATGTTAGCTTCTCCTCTGAACGAGCCACTTTTTCTAGGAACGTGCCTGTTTCTTCTCACATCCCAATGAGAGCACAACCATATTTCACAGAAGCTGCCAGTGGCCAGAAGACAGCAGCAGTAACCAGCCCAGGGTTCCACACCTCCCAAAGGCTGCAGATTTTCTTGGTTTTTTTGTTGCATGGTTTTCTCTCCCCTAGAGTTCCTATGCTTTAAGGATAGCTACAGAAAAGGAAATTTTTGCCCCTTCTACTCCAGATCTCAGTCAAGTTAGGACTTTGTCCTTGCTGTCAGATAAGTATTTCCCAGCCTCACCAGTGCAGTGCTGTCTTTGAAGCCATCTCTGTCCAGCTGTCAGCCAGGAGGCTGCAGCAGCAGCATTTCGTGTCACACCAGGCAATATTGAAAGACATGTGTTGTCCATTGTTGAAAAGTTAGGTGAAGGCTGCTACAAAATACATGGAATAAAAGATAAAAAAGATTTGCCACAGCATTTCTTATATCTTTTATTTATTAGTCTACAAGCAGACAGCCTGAAACAAAGCAAGAATGAGGAATGTGATCCCAAGGCATTTCATGTTCAGGTTCCTTTCAGATGAAGAATAAATCATTGCAGCCCAACTGTGCAGCTGTAATAGATATTAAAAAAACCACCAAAAATCCCAAACCAAGTGCAACACAAAGCTAGTAATAGAGCAAGGTGTTGGAGAAGGGTCAGGCTTACAGAGAATTCATTCTCTTGGCTTCAAAATGCATGCAGAACTCAGACTTTCTTTCAAGATATGGTGGTCTAGTGAAGATACAGGTCAAAGACTGCAGTGTTTTTTCAAACTATTTGCTAGCCATGGCTATATCAATGTATAGTTCAGGTGGGCTGAAGGAAGATGCATTAGAGAAAGCTTCTTGTTTTTGTCAAGTCATTCTCATAAAATTGTGTCCTTGCTTGAACCTGTGTCCTACTCAGCTGACCCTGTTATTGCAGTCTGGATTAATTCAGACCCTGTATCGTTCTGTCTTTCCTGCCAGCAACAGCACTGTCATCATGGTCTCTCAAGAACAGTTTGACAATATTATGTGCACTTGCCTGGTTGTCATGCTCTTGGTTTGTTAATTTTGGTATTATTGCTTTGAAACTCTTACTTTTAAATTATTCTCAATTGCAAGAATAGATAACTTTTTCGACATTAATTTGCTACAGGCATTTCAACCAAGACTTTTATTAATCATAAGTCGCTTGAAAAAGGCCATGTGAAAATTTTATTGCTCAGATGACAAGTATTATCCCTTTATTCCTATGTGATGCTAGAAGAATAGACAGTATATTTGTAACAACAATCTGGTGTTCCCCACAGTGCACCAAGCTATTTTATTAGCTACCTCCAGACAACTTTATTAATTGGACTGTCCTTCAGACAGCCAATGGTGAAGAATGTGTTCATAACACAGCTGAGAATATACGTTCTGGTGGTGAAGAACGTGTTCGTAACACAGTTGAGAATATAAATCATAACAGTATTTTTCAATTTGTAAAATTTATTTCAACTCACCTGCTGTCTTCCTCTGGGGCAGAACATAGACATGTGTAATGCAGGACATATGTATACTTATTGATCTGGAGGCCTCAGGATTATGGAGAGGTGATAAACATTTTGTAGCTTCTTTGCCCACAGCTATTTTGCGCAACACAGAAGCAATACCCTGCAATCACAGTGAAAGCTGTGGTCTGAGGTAGAGCATTACTTCTTGAAAACTAGTGATTTTCTTCTCAAAAGTCATCCTTTAAATCTTCAAAGGTTTCTAGTGGTAAGGAATTATAAAGACTTTTTATATCACCTGAAAAACGGTAGATTGAACAATGTAGCAGAATAAAGTTATGATGGAACACCATTTCACTGTTAATGATTCAATGAAATATGAAATATTCCAGCCTTCATTTTAGGTAAATATATTTGACCAGCTGTAGGCTTAAAGCCAGAAGTGTTCAAAACAAGGTTTCAGTTTCAGGAGCATCATTTCCAGTAAAAAGAGCCTTCTTTCCTTCTCACTCAATGTTTACTCAGAGAGGATGCCCTACCTATTCTTGGTTTTTATATGTATCAGTGCTCATAGTGCTGTTAGTTTATCCCAAGCTGTGTCTCCACTGACTCCATATGTGGGTCCATTGACCAAGATCCTCCAAGTAAAGATAGCTTTATCACAGTGACAAGTTCTTCACATATCTGTAGGGCTCTTTGAACAGCAAGAGCTAAGCAGCTGGTTTATGTGGAGCAGCAGTAGTTCATTGTTTCTCATAATGTCACTCTTATAAGTATTAAAATAAGTTATTGGTGTTACTGTATGAACACAGTGCAGAGTTAAACCAGAAACTGTCAAGGCTGGGTGCTGCCCACCTCAGAAGTTTAAATGAGTTCTGGAGTAATTAAGGACAAACCAAGAAATATAACTCCAAAGGTGCAGCATCTAACTCAGAAAACCCATAAACCAGAGTTTGCTGGAGGCTGGAAGGATATCCGTGTTGGAGATATTTATCTAGATGATGCAGTACAGCCTTTCTTATATGTAGGAGGGATAAATGTCCCTGTCAACCCAAACTGTTTGTGCAGAGTCATTGGAGCTGAGAACCATTCCTTCAAATGCAAGACACCTTGGACTAGTCTAGGAAAAGGTTCTATAGAGAAGTTAATTTCTAACTGCCAATTTTCTAACTTCTCGTCTTTTCCCTGGGCTAAGCAATACCCTGTGAGTACAGTCATTTTGCCCTCATAGTGTCATTCATAAAATTCTACACACACGTTGATGCATTAATGTACCTTCCAGAGGTTGATCATGACCTGTGTATTTTCCGATCTACTTAGAGCAGTAGTTATTGTTATGACAATATTTAATCAGTTAATATCTTAAACTAGAAGATTCCATTCTCACTGGAGTAGTCCATGCTGTTTAGTTGCGACCAATACACGGGGAAAATGTTTGGAAAATAAGGAAGTGCTGAGTTAAGAGGGAGCTACTTAGCATTAAATTGTTAGCCTAATAAAATTATCCTCTAGCGTTGCCAAACTTTATCATTTTACTTCACGTGCTTCAAAATTTCAGAGTTGTTATGTTCCCTTCATCTCAAATCAATATCTCACTGCAATGTCATAAACCTCTTTTATTTCCAGGATCAAATAATATAGTCAGCTATATACATTTATAGAGACCTAATTTAAGAAAAGTATTGACAAAATCCAATGTGTCTGTAGTGAACTTCATTGTAACAGGTCATTTGTCTCTATTCAATAACTCTAGTAGCATAGTAACCTCTATGTTACGTTGCTAGAGATAGTGGAGATATCAGAACTACGGTGAATCAGTGATGGGGATGTACTCACCCCACTCCAAAGTAGGATTTGAGATTTAGTTAAGCCTTTTCCTCAGAACTTTGATAAAATGTCTAGATCTGAGGAGGAGTTGAGAGTGATAATGTCATTTTCCTTGTCTTTAAAAAGAAGAGTCTTTCAGAATATACTTGTGCACAAGCTGTGATGTTATGTCTGGATGTATGTGCAGCTAGAGGTGTAAAAACTTAGTTGGATGATCAGGCTCAGAGAATAGTGGTTAATAATTCATACGGGGACACCAGTAATGAGTTGAACATTGATTTCTTCTGCAGAACAGAGAATTTCTTTTCCATTGTCCACTGCTATTGCAGTGCAAAAATGGTACCTGGGGCTAGTGGGATTCTTGAGAAACAATGTGTTGAAACTGTTGCAGAATGGGAAATGCAGTTATAGAGCTACATCTGAATTCAGAAGATCATATGTCAATTCTTTCCTCTTGAAGCTTTCAGCAACTTCATGCAAATTATTTGATTTCTTTGTACTCCCCTCATCTGTGGTAAGTTAAGCCAGGCAATTTAATGATAGGGTAATGGTGGGCAGCTTGCCTTGGAAATAGACTAGGGACTGATCCTTCAAGCAGCTCTGCAGGCTGATCTGAGGGCAATTTACCATTTGCAGCTACATGGGTGATGGAAGTGCTGTAACTGATTTAGCAGAACGTGAAAGGGGAAATTAATGCAAGGCCTAATTTATCACTGCTGTCCTGTGTTCTGCTGTGACATGCATGAATTATTGAACAATGTACAGTAGAATATCCCTGTTATTCTACACATAATCTAGGTATAGAACGATGATTAGTAATACTTTACTGTCTTAAATTGCCTTTAGATTAAAGAAGAAGTCCCAGTCGGTGGATATTAGTGGGCCAGGATGCAACCCGGTGGCAGCTGAAGCTCAGACACCTCAGCCCAGCAAACCTCTGCCTGCCACTCAGACAGCAGCTTCTGAGGAGGAACAGAACAACACCACAAACACCCAAAGGCGCAACCCACGGAGGAGTGATTTGAAGAGATATTACACCATTGGTGAGTTTTCCTTCACAGAGAAAACCAAATATATTTTTTACAAAAGCAGGGTCTTACTGTTGATATGTGGTTTATTTCTTTTGCTTAATCACGGCTGGCTACTAAGTTCACAAATGCTCACAGTGAGCAAGAAATAAGTTATCATATCTTAATGCTGATGTCAAATTACTCTAAAGAATTAACTTGCTTTATTTACCTGAATTCTTTCTCACTCCCTTTTTTTTTCTTTTATTACATTAGAAGAAGTGTTGAAGAAAGCATAAAATCAATTTTGAAAGAAATGCTTTAGGAAGAATGTAATTCTTACAATTGATTGCATTGGAATTTTGGCAGAGATTGTTTAGAAGGCTCCTGATTAGAAAGGATTTCCAGTTTGGAGAGGGAGGAGGCATACTGAGTGTGAAGAACTATTTAGGTATCTTTCTCTGAGTATTTTGGTTTCCTGGATCTTCATTTGGGATGCATCTCCATGAGTCTTATCAAACCATCTTAGGCACCCTGGAACATGCTTTGCAGTGTGCTTCCCCATAGATAATTTTGAGATTGTGCCTGACTCCTTTTGGCAAGGTTGGAAGGGACCACACTGGGTCATCTGGTCTGATCTCCCTCCTCAAGCAGGCTCATCCCAGAGCACGTGGCACAGGATTGCATCCAGATGGTTCCTGACTATCTCCAGTGAGGGAGACTCCACAAGCTCTCTGGGCAGCCTGTTCTAGTGTGTGGTCACCTGCACATTAAAGAAGTTCTTCCTCATGGTCAGGTGGAACTTCCTGTGCATCAGTTTCTGCCCATTGCTTCTTGTCCTATTGCTTGGCAATAGTTTGTGGGCTGTTGAATTACTGCAGTATAATGTGATCGTTTCTTCTGCTCCAAGGGAACTATTTGCATGTCTTTAACTTGTCTAAAAGGTAAAGAAAAATGTGGTTTCTGAGACATCTTTCATTGTGTTATGTCTGATCCCTTGAAGCTGGTTGTCATTGTAAGTTATGTTGCTTTTAAAGAAAGAAACTTCATTAGAAATCTACCCATTTTAATAATGAAGTCTGTATTTTTAAGTGGTGAATGATTGTGTTTGCATTTTTTGATGCCCAAAAATTTTGCTCTTTGGTGTTTTTTTCTCCTCTTTTCTCCAAATGATCTTGCAGGAATATCAAAGATAAGCCAAGATTGCTTTATACATGAAGCAGGATTTGGAATGGGGGTGGGTTTCATAAGAGTAATAATGAAAGTAGAAATCCATCACATCATTAAAGTGAGTTCTTAATCTAATTCAGTATTAAAACATATTATTGGCAAATTGACCGTAGTTGAATATTCTTCTGTGAGCACCCCAAAAACAGTCTGCATATGGAACTACAGATTAAGGTTTGCGTTTATCTACTTGTTAAGTTTGACTCACTGCAGTTTCTTTTGGGAATCTTTACAATGCTTATAATGTGAACTCCATCAGTGTTAGTAATCTATATGTGCTTTGAGTGATCACAGGGTCTGAGCACTAGTTGCTCAGGATGTAACCTCTGTGGGGAATAACTGAATGTTGTTCATACAGTTGAATAATTTGTTTGGATATTGTGCAGCACATAATTTGACAGACTTTTGACTGGAAAAGGCCTCTGAAGGTTGTATAGTCTGGTGTCCTGTTTGAAGTGGGACCTCAGCCAATACCAGACAGAACAGCCAGGGCTTTGTCTTGCTGAGTTTTGACAGTCTCCAGGGGTGGATACTCCACTGCCTCTCTGCCTATGGTGCTGGAACATGGACAGTGTGTCCATAGACAGCAGCATTCATGGGCAACTTGCCCATAAACAGATGCTGACGTTAGTGAACAACAGTTGTAGACCCTAGGGAAGTGTGAGGGGAACAGACCACAGAAAGTGGCCAAACTTGCAGGTTTTTTTTCAAATATCATCTTCTGTTATCCTTGTACAGAGTATTGGACGAGTCCAGAGCTGTCTGGGCTGACCAGGTACAGGAGGTGTGTTGGTTTTCTGTTTTTATACACACAGCCTTGTCTATGTGACTTGCCTAAACCACAAAGATTAAGTTGCTAGAGCCAGTAATACTGCAATACTGCATTATGTTTGACTTTTGCTGACAGGCAAATTTAAGAGACAAGAGTTTCCCTGTATCTTCTCAAATGTTTGATGGCACACATTCCTGATGATTGTGAAAATGAATGGTTTAATCTTGGACAGCACAGTACTGATACCAGATGACCATGTTTACTGTACTGATTGATTTGTTCCAATATTGAATCTATGGCTTTGATAACCTGAGAGATGGAATAATTATCTTCTTAGAGCATATGTTAATTTATGACCTATATTACCCTCTTGACTTAAAAGAAATTTTCTGTGACTTGTCTCAAAAATAATTTCTAATAGTTAATGTCTAACCAAATAATTTGTTGCTTTCTGAGGATGAATGTACTGACACACCTGTAACAGACTCATACTCTAAAACAGAAAAAAGACCAGATTCCTGTGATGTTCTGTGTATGATTGGCTGTTATATAGCATAAAGAAGCACATTAGATCTGTTCCTGATTTAATGCAGTTACACAGAGGTTTACATTGTTTTGCCCTTGTTTTCATGTTCTTCTACTAAGAGCAACCTGTGTTCAAGATCAAGTAGATGGATTAAGAAAATATGTTAGAAAATTAACGCTGTCAGCTGACTTATTTTATTTTAAAATTAGTATTCTGTTACATTAACCTCAGAACAAATTGGCAAATGAGTGTTTATGGCAGTGATTAACTGAGCTTGAGCAAACAAGTGCCAAATGTGTTTCATGTTACTCTCTTGTTCCTTAAGAATTTATTTTAAGTAATTATCATGATGTGTAAAGATAGATATAGATAAGACAACTGAGTTCAAATACATAAAAAAGTATCACATCTATATTTAGACTTGTGCATATATATAGTTTGTGTTTTAAAATGGCACTCTCAGCATCACACTGCCTATTAAATTAAAACTTAACTTCAAAGCCTAGCTGGATTTGTTAATATCTGTCCATTTTATTAAATAGCCATGCAACTAACAATTATGTATAAAGAAATGGGTAACCAGTTTTACTTTATCAATTCATGGAAAGTATTAAAAAAAAAACCAAAGTTATTTTAGAAATGTGGTTTTTTGATTTGGCTATGCAGGAAGCATTTCAGAGATCTTTATATAAATCACACTCTGCTTTGCAGATCCAGAGATGTGAGCATTTACCTTGCACACATATGCTTTGCAGAAGAAAGTGTAGCAGCTTGTGTATGCTTGCAGCTACTGTGAGTAGACACAGACAATTGTCTATGATGTGTTTCTAAAGGCTCTCTAGCATCAGAATATTTTTCAATTTTTTTGTGCCACCTTATGTGTACACAGATTTACCCAGACCTTCCAAAATTGATTGTGTAATGAGGAAGGAATACCTGGTAATTTCAAGAGATTTTAAAATTTCATCTTTAGGCAGCTATAAACAAGTTATTTTGCATTTCATCTTTCCCACAGACTACACTTCAGGTGCTTTCCAAACTTAGTGAGTCTAGTTGCACTTTTTAAAAGTGGGGGGAAAAGTAGGTAGAGAAGAACTGATAGGAATAGGCATTTGGGACCAAGTTGTGTGCTTGGTTGAAATGAAATAAAAAATGGAGAGTCAGTGAGGGGGAGAAATAGCTCTTCCATATGGCAGGCTCAGCAGGCAGGAAGGCTCCAGCACCTCCAGTGCTGAACTGGTGTGAAGAAATTGAGTGGGAACCTCTAGATTAATAAGATGAGTGTAGGAAAAACAGTCTGCATGGTGGGTTGGATGAAGTTTTTTGGAGAGCTCTAGAAACAGCACCCAAGACACTTAAAAATAAAAACCTAAATTTAGACTTTTTAGATGCTTCAGACACTTAAAAATTCAGGCCACTTATTTCTGAAGTGCTTTTTGTTGAACAACTCCTTGAAAAGAGAAAAAGAAGGTTCCTGGGTGTTCAGCAATCTGAAAAGGGGGCTGGAATATTACACAATGGAGAATGATACGGGTAACCTGAATTCAAAGCAGTAAGGCTGTATCAGCTTAATGCCCTGTCCAACTGCAAGAGCTACAGCCATTCTTAGGTGGCTTCATCACACCTGTGTTGTTTGTAGGACCCAGCTGAAGGGTTGTAGGACTATACTTCATGGTATGATGCCTCAGGGTATCTGTTAGCAATTTCTAAGGTGAATGAAGTAGTTAATGTTACACTATAGAGGCATGCATTTGAGGTGTATACTCAGCTGTGAAAGCCTGGTGTATAGTGTTTAGATAGCTTAGATATCTAAGAGGATATACCCAGTGTATTTCTACCTAAAAACCCTAGTTTTGTACATGTAAAAGGCCTTCTTTTGTTCTATTTGCCATTAAAATAAAACTGCAGCATTGGTATAGATTAAATACATGATTTAAAAATAAGATGGTCACATAAAAATATTTTCCTGATCAGGCAAAAGAAATTATAAAAAAGGACATTAGTTCGTATTAGAAGATGTTATATTACGTTGGTGGGGAGATGAGGAATGCAGTAATTTGTATTTTACTTTTATTGTATTTTCTAATAAAAGCCTTAATGCAAATGTTGCTGTTCAGGCTCTTGCTAGCACAGCAGATTTCATTTAGAAGACGACTATAAACTGCCTCAGGAGACATCTTTTGTTGGTACATCAGTGGAAGGTGTGGCTGCTACAACTACACACGCTTGGTAGTTTAGATAGAATGCATGAGTATGTATACATATACATAATATGCAGCATGAAGACACTTGGGAAATACTAATTGCCAAAGTTCCCTTCCCTACTGTGGTTCATTTAAAAAAAAAAAAAATTATTTCATGTTCCACTTGTTAAAAAAAAAAAATAATAAAAGAAAAAAGAAACAAGCCCTTTCTTCCTTCATACTCTCTTGAAAATGAGGTCAGTAGAATTCTTAACAGAGAAAATATTTTCTGCTAGCTTGACCTTGCCATATTAGTACTCGGAATTAACTAATACAAAATCAGTGTGGAAGAGAAATTAAGCTTTTGGGATAAGCAAGTCTGAATAAATACATATTAATTGACTAAGTTTCCAAAACAATTGTCTAGTAGCTAATGCCAAAGTGGTAACTGGGAAAAGACTGATTTTCATATGGGTTCCTAATCTTGTTTGTAAGAGACAAAGTTTCAGCAGGTAGTCACTTTAAATTTAGCTGGGATTAGTTTAGTCATAGAATCACAGAATGGTTTGGGTTGAAAAGGACCTTAAAGTTCATCTAGTTCCAAGCCCCTTGCCACAGGCAGACACCTTACACTAGACCGGGTTTCTAAAAGCCTCATCCAGCCTGGCCTTGAATACTTCCAGTGATGGGGTGTCCACACCTTCTCTGGGTAATCTGTGTCAATGCCTCACCACCCTCACAGTAAAGAATTCTTTCTAGTGTCTAAACCAAACCTCTTTTAGTTTGAAGCCTTGTCCTATCACTTCATGCCCTCACCAAAAGTCCCTCTCCATCTTTCTTGTAGGCTCCCTTCAGGTACTGGGAAGTTGCTGAAAGATTTCCCTGGAGCCTTTTCTTCTCCAGGCTGAACAGCCCTGACTCTCCCAGCCTGTCTCCAGAGGAGAGGTGCTCCAGCCCTGTGATCATTTTGGTGTCTCTCCTCTGGACTCCAGCAGGTTCCAGAGCTGGAAGCAGTACTCGAGGAGGGGTCTCATAGAGTGGACTGACAGAATCACCACCCCTCTTCACCTTCTAGCCACGCTGCTTGTGATGAAGCCCAGGAGACATTTGGCTTTCTGGGCTATGAGCCCACATTGCTGGGGCATGTTGAGCTCCTTGTCAACCAGCACCCCCAAGTCACTACTAATAATATAGTACTTCTAAATGTGTTATTGTGAAAAGGAGATGGATATTCCAAAGAATTCAGCGCATGGAAATATAAGTAATAACTGTTCCCAAGAGTTATTACTAATGCACAAAGTAGTATAAAAGAGTGTTTATAAAATGAGAATATAATAGAGGTGATTTTATGGGGAAACCTAAAACACAGGTTTTTTTTCAAGTGATTAATAAATCCATTCTTCCTGTCTGGAAAGGGAGAACTAAAGGAAAAGTGATCAGCTACTATCTATTGGATATAATTATACCTAACCTTTGTGCTACATGCTTTCCAGTGAGTCTATTTAAGCCATGACTGCTACAATGATTTGGAAGCATAAATGAATATCATATCGTTTACATATGCAGTAGATTAATTTTCTTTCTGTTTGCATACATTCCAGTTTGCTTCCATAAAAATATTACTTACTTTTAAATATGTCAGAACTATCTGTCTAAATGTGAATTCATACACATTTATTACTAAACTCATACAGTGCCACAGAATCTGCCAATATAAAATTATTGTGTGGCACTAATATCAGTTCAAGCGGTGATTTCATATCTCAGAGATCTCTCACCCTGATGGAGCTATTGGTTTTTTTTTGGCGAGCAGCTGTGAGAGAGCTAGTCAGACATTACAATGAATCTGCTGTTGGGCTCAAAACTGGAAAAGGACAACATTGATCCACCTGAAAATATAAATTTATTTACAATCAAGCTGAGAATCTTATGGAGTTTACCTCATGGGACTACTCTCTGTTGTAGTCACTGTTTAAAAACAGAGTTAGGGGGTTGCCTCTTACCTTCTCCTCTAAAATAAGCATAAAACTTGTTTGAAAGACAGACATTGTGGCTTGTGGTCCTCTTGTTTTCAGTGTGCAAATCTCTTCCTGCTCTGCGAGATTTTATTTGGGACACTCTAGAAAGATCTTATTTTTTTTAGAAGACATTGTCTGATAGTTCGTGTATTTACTGTAGAGAGGTTTTCCTGCAAAGAATACTTCACTTTCTTTCCAAATAATGTTCTTCTTATCATTTGGCCATTGGGTATATTTGCTTCTACTCTTCTGCATAATTGAATGTGGTTCCCTTTTCATAGTAGCTCTCAAATTACTTTGCTTATTTGTTGCTAATACTAGCAAAGCATATAATACACACAGGTATATTAGTTGTTAGATAAGTGGTGGAGTTTGGTGCAGTAGGTGCTGTAAATTTTAGCTGCATCTTCTCCCTTTTAGAGAAGGACAGATGGGAGATGAAGCTGCCAGTTCTCTCTCGGAGGATCCAGATGCTGTTCGGACACATTTGCAGAGTCTGACTGCCCCATTCACTCCACTTACAATTTCTCTATTGAACACTCAATACTTTTTGAGAAGCATCATTCTGACTGCCTTCATTCAAATATGATCTCAGAAACTTTTAGAGGAGGAGGCCATTTTCCTAGCACCTCATTACCTGTTTGTGAGTGATAAGGAAAGGGAAATAATTTGTGGAATGTGTGGATAATAAGGAAAGTGTCTCTCATAGCAACAGTAACTATGCAAAATTCTTACTCATTCAACCTTTCTGAAGATTTTTATTAGTGATTCAGATCACATAGCTACTCTGGATGAGCAAGCAAGCATTTATTCATGTCTTTGTTTTTCTCTTTTTTAGTATATCAAACTTGGAGCCATTACAAGCCAGTTTTTAATGTTGTACCCTTCTTTTGTCCTTTACAGATACTCTGCATATCCTTTGAATATAAATGAGTTCTAATCTATAGAGACAGCATCCACCAGAAAAGTGATGCTCATTAATGTCCTTTCATCTCAGTATTTCCCTTTTCTTAGCATCTGGTTTTGGTTTTAATCATATAGAATGCTATCATATCATCTGCTGAGTCATTTTGGGCAAGAAATATTTCAGGATTTTCTAATTTTCTTGCTTCACATCAGGATAAAGATGAAATCTTTTATAGTTCTATGGGCAAGCTACTCAGCTTGCAAGAACATCTAATCATGTGTGCTCTTGGGATACTAAAATTTGAATCTCTGGGGGAAGAAAAAGAAAAACTGATCTGACCCATAAGCTCTCCGCTGATAGAGGTTACATCACCCTCAGTCTCTCTCTCATTGGAGGTCTTCTGTAGAAGAGAAAAATGACTGAAAAAAAGGGACATGATTTCTAACATAGTGTGCCTTGAGCACCAGTCTTTTGAGTCCTGGGAAATGGCAAAGTCTTCCTCCTAACATTGCAAGAACAAAGAAGGAAAATATTGATTCAGTGCTGGAATAGCTGAGTGATTTAGTGATAGCAGAGGCAGATAAGACTGAGGCTTTTGAATCTGGAGACAGAGTTCTGAGAGAACAATTATTACTGGTAGTGGAAAAGGGCTAAGTCAGTGATTTTGAGAAGTCTTGATCCATAGGAGTTCATGGGACCCAGTGGAATACATAGTAAGGATGCTGAAGGAGCTGCTGAGGTCATTGTGAGGCTCTCATCGTTGAAAGGTCATGGACATCATGGGAGACCCATGATGTCTTGGAAAAGGCAAATACTAGATCCCTTTTCAAAAAGGGCAAGAAGGATTTTCCAGGGCTGTTCCACAGACTGTTCAGCTTCACTTCTAATGGTCATCGTCTTCCAGAGCACCCCCATGTCCATGTTGGGGCACCATGGCCTGGGTGGTTGGACTATTTCGTGGCTGGAAAAATCTCAAAAGGCAGCAGTCACCAAGATCATCAGGGGCCCTGTGAGAAAAGACTGAGGGAGCTGGAGAAGGGACACATTGAGGGGCATCTCACAGCAGCCTGTCACTGTCTGCCAGTGAGATATCTGGTAGTCTGCTCTTTGCAGTGGTGCAAGGCAGAACAACAGCAGACAACTGGCCCAGATTGAAATATAAGAGATTTAGACTTGAAATAAGGAAAAACAGTTTTTCCCCAGTGCATGAGGATGGTATAAAGAGGTTGTGCAGTCTCTATCTTTAGAGGTTTTTAAGACCCAACAACTGCTGCTATAAGTAAAGGGAATGTTAGCACACCAAAGCACCTGTTGTGATTATTTGTATTTTATTCATTCTGAAATAAAGTGTGATGTTTTCAGACAGCTTGATAATTTTATACAGCTAAAAAAACCCCACTAAAATTGATTATAAAAGTTTGGGGGTTTTTTTTAGTTAAAAAAAAGTTTAAGGTACCTGAATTTTTCTGATTCCCCACTCTCAGAAAAAAAAAAAAAAAGAATGTTTAAAATTTCTTAAAATATCATGGAAGATCTCTTGGCCCAAGGGAAGTGTAATATTTCTTTTTTAGGGTTTTTTCCAGTTCTCTGTGTATATATATCATGAAAGCCATGATTTTGGGGCATTAATCAGAAACTCAACTTTATTGATGGTATCAAATGTCTTCATATGTTTTTTTACTTGTTCCCTTAAACTTCCTTTAAATCCATAAAAACCCTGCAGAGACGAGGGGTGTGGGGGTGGAAAAAGATATTATGGAAAGGATCAAACCACAAATACTGCAGGTAACCTCAGTTTGGAAAGTGACTTCCTGACCCTTAGAAGCTTACACTGGGATGGTGAATGAAGCCAGTGAGTTTCCTTCCATATAGCATACATGTGAGCATGAAATCTAAGATCAAAATCTGATGTTATTTATTGCGGAATAACTACACTGAAACAGAAGTCAATCCGGAACAAAATGACAGTGACCAAATCCAGCTGTGCAGTGATGCTGATGCTGAGAGGCACTACCTGCCTCAGTCTCCACCCCCAGGTGGCCTGTGCTGATGGGGTGGGACCGTGTCCCTCCTGGGCAAGGAGCTTGTTCTCCTGTGAGTCTGGCAGTGATCTAATTCAGGCCACTTATACTGTGCCAGAACACACCTTACCCACTGCCTAATATTTCTCGGTCCTTAACATGAGGGGCTACCAAATATCTTGCAGCATGCATTGGGCTTCAAACAACCTGTCATTTTATTTATTTTTTCAAACAAATGTTTACCCTTTCCTGTATTCATGTTTTCTGATTATTTATTATATTACTCTGCTAGATATTGCTAGATAAATATTGCTAGATAGATAAGAGTGAGGTGCAATTTTCAGAAGACAGAGATTCTGAGTTAGGATCATCTCCGGGATTCTGAGTTAGGATCATCTCCAGGACAGCTTGCTATGAAGGTCTTTTTGGATTTTAACAAGCTGGCTTGTTGTTACACTTCTTTCCCTCAAAAACATTGTGGGAACTGAGTGTTGTCACTATACCCTGATTTTTATCTTGAACCAGGAAAAACAGTTGGATTTTATCATGGAGTTACTGTACTGTTGAGCATTCCACAATTACAGAGCATTAGTATGCACATAGCAGTATGCAAAGACTTTACAAGCATAAAATATTCATCATGTACAAAAAAATTCTTTTTATAAATTTAGATACTAATTGGCCAGATATGTTCATGAAAACCAAATCGTGGCAGCAGCCTGCTATGTTTCCAATGAATTTCATTAATTAATATGCTTGAGAGATTCTTTTATTCTTTTAATTTTTAGAAGATAGAATGACAGTCTCTTTCCTCTGCCAGAGAAAATGTGGCAAGCATGATCTCTTCTAAGAGTTGTTGACTTGCAGTTTCTGAGGCACTTTTGCCATACACTTGGTTAGGAACCTGTATGACCACTTGGGTGTGGAATTAAGTGCTTTTATCATCTATCTACAGTTTGAATTATATTTTTCCCTTTTCGCTTGTATGTAAAACAGTGCTGAGGTTGGCTCTCTGATAGTTTGCCAAGTTTCTGATGTTCTTGCTCTGAATAAATCTCAGAGAAAATAGCTCCTCCCTGTAGTCATTTTTTAAAACATAAATGTACTAGGAAATAAAATGATGGTTTGAGAAATTTGCTTAAATTCAGTCTACAAACTAAATGAAAAGTTCTATTTAAAAACAAGAAACTCTCATTTTAATAAAACATGAGACGCTGATTGTTGACAGGTCAAGACTTCCCAACACAGCTGCTAACGTTAGCATCAGTTAGGTACTGAAATCTGCTGCGATCTTGGAGAGATACTATCACCAGTGTGAACCCTGAGAAAATGCTGAATGACACCACTGCTGACTCACAGCTAACAAAAATTCATCTAGTGGTTTGGCCCAAGCTCAGCTCCAGTAGAAAAAGATAAATCCCTGTGGGATTGCAACTACATAATGCACAGTTGAGTTGATTTTGATATTTTTAGTTAGAGTAGAGCAGCTTTCTCATGTTATCTGACACTGATCTAAACCTGCACTGATTTCTTGTGATTTTTTAAATCAATATTAAATGCATACATTTCAAACCTGTCAGATAGAAGAAGATAATATCCCAAATGTAAAATATAAAACTTATTCAATATTTGCTGGAAATCAAACCAAGCCAAGCAGTTTGGCCTTCTTTAAATACCACATTTCTCTGCTAGGGTTACTGGTGGGGTTGTAACTCATCACAAGTAAAAAGTATGACAGTAAAGATAGATAATTTGAGAAGTAAAGGGCTCACCTTGAGCTCTACAGCAGGTTCTTGCAAGAGAGGAGAATTTATTTTTCCCTGACAAGGTGGTTCTGAAGGATTGCCTGTTTAAATGAGAACACGTCCAAGTGGAATAGTGTAGTCTTAGGAATACCATGCCATTGTTATATGTGATTGTAAATAACCTGCCAGAAAACACTTTCTCCAATAAGCCCCATTAATCCACCTTTAGGTGGACTGGGTTCAACTCAGTGTCTCAGTATTCATTGAATGAGATTGCTGCATTTGATGATCTTTTAAAAGATGCATCTCCTTCACTGTTTTACTACTATATACACCATCAAATTGATTTTCTTATTTCATCTACCAGAGACAGAAAAAGCATAACTTCATTTTCTTTTGGATAGCTTGCCAATTTCTTCTTCAAAGCAATAAATATTTTTCTCCACTCTGCTAAGAACAAGATGCTGCAAGTTCTTTTGAATGATTTAATTTTTGTATTTTTCAAGGGGGGAGAGTGTGCTAAACGACAATTAGGGACAACTTGAAAAAAGGATATTTAATTTTATTTTTTAAACATGAATAGTGAAACTGTCTTACATTGAGAGGGAAAAAAATTCTTTATTACAACTTCAATCTATATTACTTAGCAAAGAAAGGCTGAACGATGATTTCATAGGGTTGAAATAAATATGCTTGAGGGATCTATAATTCATCTGAATAAACCATGAGTTATTAAACTCTGCTTGGGTAAAGAAAGAGGTGCCTGATCTGGGTAAAGGTGTTGCAGACAAGGGGTGGCAGCACCAGAGATATGAAGAATAGAGTGTCAGTGAAGCACCAATACAGGAAGAGAGCTGCACAAGGCTAAGTCTGCAAATAAATGAGAGTGGAGCCCAGGCAATGAAGAGGAGCAGAGCTATCAAAAATATTCACTTGAGAAAAGCACAAGTAGTGATACGGAACATCAGAAAAGCCCTGTGTCATACCCTAATCCAATGTTCTGTTAATAAAATCAGCCTTCTCAGATTCTTGTTCTGCTGACAACATTCCTATCAATCACATTTGGTATTAAGACGTTTTTAATTTTAAAGAACAGGGAGAGAATCTCTAGGTAATGTACCTTATTAGGAAAAATACAGAAATCTCATTTCTAATCTACTGATAAGTACTTTGCTTCAGTTATAGTTTTGTAACGGGGGGAAAGGTGGGAACATTTAACATGTTTTGGGTACCCACTGCCTTGTAGACTTATATTTGCCCCTTTCCTACTGTCAGCATGTTACATGTGAATAGGATGTAAAAATAGAGGGGGGAAACCTAAATATAATTTGATTTCTAGTTGTCAGATACTTCAGTGGGATCATGTTTTTCTAACCAATACCTATAATATGTATGAATGCAAAATTATGTATAGTGGTATCTAATCTCATATACTGAAGAGGTATCTGTTGCCTATTAGCATAACCAATGTTTCAGTTTTGAATGTTCTTTAGCTGCCTGTAAATTAGCATGCTATCTATGTATTCTGGAAGATAGGAGATGCAGGTTTGGTGGGTTTCATTTGGGCTTTTTTAACACAAGGTGTAGATTATTCTATCTTTGTTAAAGGAAGCAGTTAAAAATATAATTTCTACAGACTGGACAGATTGTTAATATTTGCAGTTTTTCTTATTTTCTAGGGGTTGTATTACAGGATCTTCATATTTATCTGCTCAGTGAAACAAGTTCCCTTAAAACCATCTGCAGTAATACAGCTGCTTTCTTCTGGTATTTGTTCCACTGAAACTTCCCAGGTCTTCAGTTAGCTTGCTAGTGTGCTGCTTACGGTAGAAGTATCAGAAATACGAAACTTACATGCAAATTGCTGTTATTTATACCAACACCAGCCTTGAGATGTAGTTTAGATATGTGTTCTTCCCAAATGTCAAGCCAACAAATGCCTGTTTTGAGAGGCCAGCTATATTTTTAAGTCCAAAACAAACCCAGTGTCTAGGTCAATTGGCTCCCTCCATCCCAAAGCTTCCTGCGAGGTCCTGTGCAACCCCAGGGAAATGCAGCACCACATGCACTCCCAGAGCCGAGTGCTGAAAACAGAGATGTAGCAGGCTGTATAACAGTGCCATCAGGTGATAGCACAAAATGTAGGGTTTGCTGCTACAGGAATTTGGTTCAACAATTATTTGCAGATCAGCTCTGTTGTAAAGCATCATTTTCCTCCCAAGGCTAGTGTTTGTAAATCTTCAGACATAACCAACATGTTTCTGTTATAAGTTCCATCATAAACACAGTGCCTGTGTCAGGGGGCTTTTATTGACTCTTTTTTGGTGGGGGGGGCGGGGAGGGAGGAGGAGGAGAGGAACAGATTGCTTTTGGGGTTCTTTGCAATTTTTGTGGGTATCAGGGAGGCATATTTTAGTTAAGGCAGAAGGATCCATCTCTTTGAACTTGTCTACTTCTAATATAGCACAGATGAGAGAAGAATCAGGACAACGTTCTAACAAATATCAGTCTAATGTTATTTTTGTGACACCCCAAGGCATGTGGGATAATTGTTTTAATTGTTACAATGCCAGTGTGAATCTAGGTTATTCATACGATGATAGGATGTTAAGGGTTGAAAGGGACCTTAAAGATCATCCAGTCCCAGCCCTCACCTCCCACTACTAAGGTTCCTCAAGACCTTATCCAACCCCAACATTGCCAGGGATGAGGCATTTGCAACCTTCCTGGGCAACCTGTTCCAATACCTCACCACCCTCACAGCAAATAATTTCTTCCTAATATCTAAATTTCCCCTCTTTCAATTTGTTCCTGTTCCTCCTTGTCCTCTCACTACAGTTCCTGATGAAGAGTCCCTCTCCAGCTCCCCTGTAGACCCCTTTCAGATCCTGGAAGATGCTGTGAGGTCTCCACGCAACCTTTTCTTCTCCAGGTTAAACAACCCCAGCTTTCTCAGCCTGTCATCTTTGTGGCCCTCCTCTGGACTTGCTCCAACAGTTCCATGTCCCTCTTATGTTGGGGACACCAGAACTGTACACAGCACTCCAGGTGGGGTGTCACAAGAGGAGAGCAGAGGGGCAGAATTACCTCCTTTGACCGGCTGCCGTGCTCCTTTTGATGCAGCCCAGGATTTTGTTGGCATTCTGGGCTATGAGGCCACACTGCCAGCTCATGTTGAGGTTTCCGTCAACCATCACCCCCATGTCTTTCTCCACAGGGCTGCTCTCAATCACTTCTCTGCCCAATCTGTGGGTGTGCCTGGGACTGGGATTGCCATGACCCTTGCACTTCACTTTGTTGAACTCTTGAGGTTTGCACGGCCTCACCTCTCAAGCCTGTGCAGGTCCCTCTGGATGGCATCCCTTCTCTCCAGTGTGCTGACCACACCACACAGCTTGGTGACACCAGCAGACTTGCTGAGGGTGCACTCGACCCCACTGTCCATGCTGTCTCCAAAGATGTTGAACAGTTCAGCATCAATTAATGCTATTTGAAGGCAATTTTGATTTATGTATGACATCTGTGATGATCCTGCTGGAGTTATGTAGAAAAGTATCTAGGAATGTGATTCCTAGATGCTTGTGGGGAAATACATATTAATAAAAGAAGGTATTTGCAACTCTGAGGAGTTTTGCAGCCAACTAGTGTCAGTTGTTTGTTAACACTTTAGATGTATTAGCACAATAAACCTGTTGTCATGCAGTCTACCATCATGGCAAGAGAAAATTGAATAAACAGAGTCCCTTGCAGTATATTCAGGAAGCACTGATCAAAGTAATACAGAATGACTAAGGATTTTAAATAATTTATTCTTTAGATGTATTCATGTTTGTTAATAAAAACACAGTCTTCAGTTAAAGTATAATTGTATTTCATTGCTTGAAGCAAGCTGCCCCCAAAGCATATCGCACACAGGGAAATGCTCTAAGTTGCTAAGTTAATGTATAGTGGGGGAACCAAGGCTTTCAGTTTAATACTTGTATTTCCTCTAACAGAGCTTGTTGTTTCCTGGGGCGTAAGGATATATAAGAAACAGAGAACAAGTCTTCCCACTCTAGGAAGTTACATTTCTTGTTCAGGTGAGGGAGGGAAGATGATGTTTGCTTCTTTCTTTCTTTCTTTCTCTCTTTCTTTCTTTCTTTCTTTTTCTTTCTTTCTTTCTTTCTTTCTTTCTCTCTCTCTCTCTCTCTCTTTAAATTCAGAGCAAACAATTTATGCAGAATTAGAGTTTCTTTCTGTAAGCTTCTATAAACACTCTATTTTGTGCTACATGTCTTGAAGTTTATGCGAGCCCTTACCTTACACACTATTCTGATATTTTCTGTGATTTTGGAGTGAATCCTTCTTCACTTGAAGAAGTGGGATTGTATATAAGATAAAGATATTATAAAACTTACTACTCTTAGTAAACAAAACTTGATAGAAGGATACTTTGTTGACAGCTGTAATATATGCTGGTGGGTAGAGGGTTTAAATGTACTTTTTTCTTGTTGTATTTAAGTGAGTTTTAAAGAGAATGGTTTTGGTCTGTTTAGCCTGTAATCCAGCAAACAGTTGCAATCCTGCTGCCACCAATACTAAAGAAACAGGTTCAGCTCAAACTATTCAATTCAGATGATTTCTGTTCATCTCATTATGTTTCATCTTGGGTTTTGTTTCACTGACGCAAGCAGGATCGAGCAAACTGCCACCACCTTTCTGAGCAGAACCCCACCAAAAAGGCTGTTGAAATCAAAGAAATGAATTAATTTCTTAAGAAATCAAGAGTCTTTCTTCCAGTTCTGTAATGCTCTAAATTTTGTATTGAAATATATACAAATTCCCGTTCAAGTGAACTGAACTACTCCCATGGAATTCAAATTCAGTCACTGACCATGGGCTGAATTAAATGGGTAGCTCTCCTCTGCTGTATGAGTGCTGATCCCCTTTGTTTCATATGCTGATAGTACCAGCAGGTAAATTAGTTTCTTTGCAAGGCAGATTATTTGCTCTGCTGTCTTATAACATTACTTGTTCCTGATCCCAGCTCATATTTCTGGTTACTGCCTGTGAACAACTCTACAAATATGTGAGGGCAGGCTGTCCTAACCAGACAAGTAAAATTTCCTGGTAAAGGTCAGTGCTGGCAGATGATGGTTTGCACCAACTGGAAATCCTAGCGGAAGTCACCGGAGTTGGAAGAAACCTCAACAGATCCAGGGGTTGCAGACATGCTCTGATACAGACCACATTAGTCTCTCATAATAAATTATGTATGAAACCAGTGAAGTTATTAGTGTTTCTTAATGGCTAGTGATCTAAGAGTTTTTCAAACTCAGCAGATATTTATATGCTGCTGTCATTCAGGGGGAGGAGAGGTTAGTGCATTGCTCATCCCACAGGGAAATCAGCTGTTACCCAGTTAACCACTTCAAAGCATCAATGCTTACAAGTCTGATTATCAAATTAGATTAAATGCCTTCCATTTATCCCTGTAGAATTTATGAATTCAGATAATTTAAAAACAACAAGTAAGGTTCACAAAACTTGGGGACAGAGGTGAAAATGTGTAATTTTTTTATGTACAATATAAATATAATCTACCCTACTATGTTCAGAGGTGAGTCCTAGACGAAGGTATAAATCTGCACAAGCTGTCAGTGTTCAGTGTTTAGTAGGACTAAAATATCCTACTAAGTTTACTCTGAGTTTGCTTCATCAAAGCTTTAAGCACAATCTGGCCCATCATTTCTGCACAGTGCTATTCAGGAGGCTGTAGGGAGTAAGGGAGAAATTGGATTCACCTGCATAAAGGTGGTGTGTTAGGAATTACTGTGATTCAAATGCAAGTATGGAATTATGTTGGCAGCAGGAACAGTCTGGCAGCTTCTTACCTTCCAGGCAGGACGTGCGTGTGCACAGTTCACTGCCCAAGCAGAGGGGTGCGTGGGAGAAAAGTTGGTTGTTTGTTCCCCCACTTCTTGTCACAACAGACTTACACCAGAAGTAGAACTGTAAATTAGCCCCACTGAGTTCACAGCTTCAATCCAAGAACCAGAATTCCTTTTACAACTTGAATAATTTGTTAACTTAATTGGAAATGTTTAATTCGGCTTTCTCCAGCTATTTACCACTGTGGTGCCCAAATGGTGTCCACATCTGCTTTTGTACCCTACAGATTATGATGATTTTTAATAAACAGGTGCTTTTTTAATCATTGTTTACTTTGTGTGTTGTTTTTTCTTTGAAACAGCTGAACAGCACTCAGGAAAGAATTCAGCCAAATTACTTTGCAGGATTGAAGCTAACTAGGAAAGGAGCTGTTTGTGTTAGCAGAGCTAAAATGTGGCCTGAGACCACTGACCTCTTTTCAAACAAAAACATGAGGTGAGAGCACCATGTGGGAATTTCTAATAACTTTGTGAATCAGGATCTGATCACTGAAGTAAAACTTCTTGAGGCACAAGAGGGAGGGGAAATTATGTTCTGGTTGGTATGTAAAGTAATCAGCAGCAGTGAAAGAAATAAACCTCTTCGCTGCAGGTCTGTCTTGCACAGGGTTGCGCAGCTGTTGCAATTTCACAACCATCCACCCCAAACCATCTGTAGACATCTGTCCTGTGCCTATGCGTAATCAAATCTAAGAGTTTTTAACTTCTGCTGTGACATTAATGTGGCAGCAAAATACTTTTTCAAGACGTAAGTGTAGTTCTTCTGTTACAGCTACTGCTTTAGACTGTCAGCATGAAAGCACAACTTGTGAGACATGAGCTCTGTGTCTATTGTGTAAATAAATGATGTGATCTTCATAGCACTGATAACACAGTTTGTGTTCGTATTTATCTCGACAAGAGACGTAAATGTGAAAAAGTGGCTCATTCAAAAAATCAGAAATACTTCTGTATGTTCTGTTCTCAAACCTTAGAAGATTTTGATTAGAACAAAAACTTATCTCCAAACATTTTACTAATGAGCACATAACAAATTAACCACTTCCCTCATCATGTCAAGTTTTTCAAATGTTGGAAACTCACTAAAATTTGATAGTGAGGAGACCTCAACATTGTTAAAGCACATTATTTATTTTTTGAATTTAAAATTTTGACTGATTCAAGCTAATTGCAAGATTACTTTATTAAGCAGTGACAGTATCTGTAATGAACGCAGTGTCTTCGCAGTACCTATCTCATTTAGCAGTTTATGAGTAATACAAAGTGGTCAAACTCTTAATTACTCTGACATCTGGGAGCCCCATTAGTGAGCCTCCAGTGCTTGGTGCAGTGCAAACAGGACCAGAGACCTTCTTCAGCCTCTCAGATTTCTAGTCTGAGAGGCTACTGAGGAAGGCATGGAGATAAACAGCACAGAGGAAAGGATGGCTGTGCTCATGGTGGGCTTGAGCTGGCCCTGTGGGAGCAAGAACCAGCTCAGGAGGCTGGTCTGAAGATACCTGTAGTCCTGCCTGCAGATAACTGGGTTTGTATATTGAGTGATAAACTGAGCCAAGGGGATCCAGCATAGATGTTAAGGTGTAAATGTATCCTATACAGAACTGTCCTGCTCCCACATCAGCCTTTGTCTCTCTGCACAAAGCTTTGCTGTAGCAGATGAATTTACCAAACCTGCCTGCCTGTGAGGCAAGTGGAAAACACAGCTCTTTTTTTTTTTTTTTTTTTGGTAGCAAGCTGAATAAGATCTTTAGCTGGTCTATGAGCCATTAGACAAGCTTTCGCTGATGTTTTTGATGTCCTGAAGTTGTAGTTGTTCATGATTTCCTACAGTTTGTTTATTATTTATCTAATGTTTTTGTACTTCACGGAAAGGTATTTAAAGAATTTCCTGTTAGTGTTTTATGTTTTACACAGCAGTTTATGTTTTATATGAGGTAATCTTATTGGTGAAGCCAGAGGAATATATATGGAAAATGTTCCAAATCTGTCCTTTGTGAAAAGACGAACAGCAACTACCTTACAATCTCATATATTACAACCATGCATGCTCTCGAGAAAAATTATTTTCTTTCTGAATATTAAAACTGCAGGACCTATGTAATTTCTCTTTTTTTTTTTTTCTGTGTAACAATAACTCAGTGTTATGATATTTTGAATTTACTGAAGTACTTCTTCTCAAGAGGTCAAATGCTTTTCAGTGATTCTGTAGAGAATATAAGCAGCTTCCCAACTGAACATTGAATGTTACTTTAAAAAATAAAA
>VWZT01008417.1:954123-991962 GCA_013397055.1 Pachycephala philippinensis | reverse complement strand
GAAAGTTACTTTAAAAAAAAAAAAAAAAAAAAAAATTTAAACTGATAGGAAAAGTAATGTTGCACTTATTTGAGCTAATATTCTGCAATTATGTTAGTAAGAGCTCATTGAATACTCAGGAGGATATCAAGCTTTTCCACTCTGGTTGCTAGCCCAGAACTAATTTGGGCTGGTGGCACTGGTAGTATCCGTGCCTCTGAAATGAACTGGTGATATGGGAACAGTTTCCACTGTTCAAGTGTGTCATAAAAGACTATACCAATTAATACTGATGGGCTGCTGTAGTAGCAGCCATGGCACCGAGACTGAAAGGTGGAGAAACATAAGGTAAACACTAGTCTCTCACCCGTGAAGTGGACTCTCCAGAGCAGTGTTTAACCTAATTGGTGGGAAGGCACTGAGAATGTGCTCAGGCTGCAGCAGTGCAGTCTGTCTGTCATGTTAATAAAGCAGGGTCTCAGTCTGCAGTGCTCCAGTCTAATACACCATCATTGCCTTTACATTCTGTCACAGGTCATGGAGAACAGGTACAAAACCAGCTCTGTGTGGCACAAGGAAGCATTTTGTTTACTCATGCCATCAAAACCTACAGCTCAATGTGAAGGTTGCCTAACCTGTGTTTGTACCTTGGAGGGCTATCAGGCACAATGACGCCAGCCCAAACTTGGACCATATAAGTATCTAGAAAACAGGACAAAAGTCAACACAATATGCCTTTTTAGTTCCTTTTCCTAAATATTCAGTTATTGTACAGTTAAAGACAAAGTAGCTATGAGTTTATGACTGTATGGTGTGTTAATTTAGAAGACATGCATCGTTTAGAATGTCCATAGGGATACAGGGACAAACTGTTTCCGCCTTCAGACTGGTTATATGAGGGGAAAAGTTGTGTTTTTGTCCCAGAACCATCCTGCTTGGATGAACCTGGAACAAGACCCATCCAGGCTTGTACAGAGCACGCTGCTGGCACCCATGGAGCCGGGGGAGCGAGCTCTGCCTCAAAGCCCTCAGAGCAGTCACTCCCAAAGGAATGGAGCATGTGCATGTTCCCTCAATAAAGTGTCTTCTCAGCACCCACCATATTTTGCTGTAGCTTTATTCTGCCCTCAGGGCACACAGCTGGGCCTTCAGGGTTCAGATATATATTTAAATGGCTACAAGACCTGCAGATATGACAGACTGGAAATTTATGTGATACAAAATGAGTAGAAATGAGGTGAGGAGGGATCTGCAACTTCTAAGCATACAAAAAGAGATGAATAATGGAAGGATGATTTAAAATAAAAGAAAATGTTAGTTAGTCTTTGCAGAATGCACAAAGATTCTAAGTTCCTGTGAAAGTGCACAGAACTCTGTCATGCTGTCTGAAAATATTTTTAACCTTTAAAAATAGCACACAAACATCTCAGGGTTTTGTTTGGGGGGGGGGGTGTTGTTGGTTGGTTGGCTGGTTTGGTTTGTTCATTTTTTGGGGGTTTTTTTGTGAGTGATTCCTTGCTGGATATTTTAGTCCTACTTTTCTCTTTTAGTTTTGTGTTCCAAATGAGATCATTCTTGTTAGCCTATGGAGTTCATGTAGGACAGGCAACTGCAGTAGTGAACTGTGGAAACAACTTGCGTGGTGACTGATTCTTCCTGGAATAGCATTTTAAAGGGCACAATGTGCTCAGCAAGCTTACTTCTTGACATATGATGTGGATAACTTTCTCAGACATAGGTCAGGCACAAATCCTGCTATTTGACATGGCACAGTCCCCGACCAGCATTAAAGTCATGCTTGCAAATACAATGACATCAATTTGCTAACAAAAATTGCTAAGGACATCTATCAACTAGATTGAATTAATCAGATCATTGCCAGAGTAGCAGAGAATATAATTGTTCCTTGATGAGAGTTCTGGGCCTCTAGTTACACAACCAAAATGGCACTTTTCCATAAAGATGTCTTCAGATGGCATTTGCACGCCTACATCCCTAGCACTGCCTGGTTTCACTCATTTCTTAGCAGGGCTGTATGAATTGTGTGTCAAGCACAGATTTGGCAGTTCCAGTATGTTTTCGGGAGAGTTTATAAATACAGTGTTGTGCCTAAAATACAATGTTGTGACAGAGCTTTTCTTTTGCTAAGTAAGTTTGTTTTACCATGTTAATCATTCAATTTTATATGAGATGTTAACCGTATAATAATTCTGAGGAAGCAGTCATACTACAGTGTATTTTAAATGAATCTATGCCTTAGGCTTCTAGAAATATAGTAAGTAACTTGTCATTACCTTTTGTATTTTAATATCTGTATACAATCGTAGTATTTTAAAATATAACTTTAGTTACTAGTGATAATTATATGGGTTTAGAATATCATAGTTTCACTATGTAGAACGAAGTTGGGGGTGTTAATTTTTGACAAAGAAAAACATATTAGAGAAAATCAGGAAAAAATATTAATTTGAGTTCTTTTTTTTGTTAGGTTTTGTGTGGGTTTTTTTATTGTTCATTGATGTGTCTTCTCTTGCATTCATAGACTAGGTTGATTTTGAGCTTTCAGAGGACTGGTGAGTATTTCAGTACTACATGTTAAAGTAAGTGTAGGATTTTCTTTAGGAAATTGTATTGGCAAAAGTAACAGGCTCTGAAAGAACAAGGTAAAAAAAAATAAAACAAAAACTTGACCCCCAAAAAATCCATGCAGCCTGTTTGGTCTCTCTGGAAAAGTGGCTGTTTGAGGATTTGTCTCCAATAGCCTGCTTTTAACTCCCGGGGGATGGGGAGGGGGAAGAGAGAGACTTGTGACAATTGGATAAGGGAAGGTCTGCATGTGACCTATGATGCAAAGGCATGAGAGCAGCACTGAATGGAGCTGCTTGGGTTGCAGCAGGATCTGTCAGGGACAGCCTGGCTCTCTCTGAGCTATTTTGCATCTCTTCGCTTTACTTTTCAGCGCTTCCAGTTCTGGAAGACTACCTTAGCTTGAACAGAGATGCACTTGGCTGTCTCTGACCTAGCTGAGAGAGGGCTGATGAAGCCATGCATGCTGAGAAAATTGGTGCAAAACAGTGATTTTGGGAGGCCTAGTAGAGCAAAGAAAATCCCATTGGATTCAGCACACTCTGTAGAGCCGTTTGTATGCCCATGTTACTCAGTACGTAGTGTGCTTGTGAGCTGCCTTGGTTCTGCAGGATAGTTGCCCTGGGTAACTCAAAATGGTCAGGCTGTCCACAGATCCTGGAAGCACCAAAGGAGCATTGCCCTTGAGTTAATGAGCTGTGCTGGCTCGTCTGTAAATTTTTTTTCAGGCAATTTCACACACAGTGGAAGCTAATGGATATGCTGACTTCTATTCTCCCTGGATAAATGGAGAACGAACGAAAGATTTTTTTTTTTTCAAGTAAGATAGATGGGGATATTAAAAGTATCACCTTACTTAGGTTTTATCATGTGCAGGATTGCCCTGGGCAGTAGCTTCTATTGTCTCGTTATCTCAGTCCACTGAAGTGTTCAGCTGCGGCTTTCCCCAGCCTGGATGAAGGCTGTTAGCTCACCCACTCAGTTTATGAACTGCCATTGCCTACAGACAAGATCTCCTGTTGTCTAGAGCTCAAAGCCTGGATTGATGGCAGTCATTGACACCATCTCTTGCTAAAATATCCTCATGTCCACATGGTCCATCCAGACCAGCAGGTTCAGTATATTTTCAGTTAATCTGTGTGATCCTGCGTCCCTGTCACCCCTGGGCTGGGGAGAGAGCTGAACTGATTCCTGAGCAATACTGAGTTTGTGGCTCCTTTCGACTGTCATCAGGGACTTCCCTTACAATGTAAGTGTCACTCGTTCAGGCTCTGTCCTCTCCCTGGTACCAGGATGCTTTGAAGTCAAACCATTTGCCATGCTTCAGATGAATTGGTGTCCACGGGCCTGGAATTCATTGAGAGATTCTGCACTGCTTCTTTGAAGTATTTTATACATAAAATAAAGGGCTTCCTGTTTGTATAGCTGAAGTACATGGAGTAAAAATTATTGCAGCAACATTGAGGACTTCCAATTTATGTAAAGTTTGTGGATTAAGAATTATTGTACTACCATTGCCTGGATGTCCCACGTGCCAGGACTAGGTGAATGCAACACTAATATTGTGACATCTATTGCAACAAAAAAAAATTATTTAGAATTGAATACTATTCCTTAATAAGGAGAGTTGCTTATTACTTATTTAAGGATGGAAGCGTTGTGTGTTATCTTTTCTGTTTTTACCTTGTTTTCTAGATGATTACAAAAGGTTAATTACAACCATACCTTCATTTCTACAATGTAATCAAAGCTTATCTTAGCCTTCCTGAGCTTAAGGGTATATAGCTTGTAATATTAGTAGGTGAGGCTAAGGTGTCATAAGGAATATGGAAAAAAATCCCCAATTTTTGAGAGAGTCATAAACAAAACGAATGACAGAAGGAGCAAAGAAAAAAGGTGGAAGAGATGAATAGGAAACAGAGTAGACCTTATACTCCAGGGGGCAAGAATGCCTGGGATAAACTGAAGCTACATAACTTACTGTTAAAACTGGTTTATATATATTCCTTGCATTTTTTGGTATTCTTAACCAAATAAGAACATAACCGTTTGGGATTTTTTTGTGTAAATACACCATATCATGTTTTAAAAGTCGTATCTGTAAGGTTGAAATTATAAAGACAATTCCTTAATTAAATATGCAGATTGTACCAGAGTTTACATGAATCCATGCTGCATCTGAAGGTGTTGAGGAGTTGGCCAGTTGTAAGGTCTCTCTTTGTCTCTTTGAAAGGTCATGCAGATCAGGGAGATTCCTGGGCACTGGAAATAAACAAATGCATACCCGCCTTCAGGAGAGAGGATCTAGACCAGTCAGGCTCACCTCAGCGGGAGCAGAAGCTACATGCAGACCCACAAATGCTAAGGCACGACTGGGTACACCCAGCATGTGGCTGCCAGGAGCAAACAGTGTCTGAGAAACTGAGTGCATCCTCCGGCAAGATGACTGGATCACTGAATGAAGGGAGAGCAGTGGATATTTTGGAGTGACTTCCAGAGGCTAGTCCTGATCTAAACTAGACTAGAGAAGACTCTCTAGACATAGGTGGTTTGAGAATAAAATACTAAGGTAGAAAACAGAAATAGAATCGACCAGCTCATTCCAGGAAGCTGGAGCTGTGCAAATGGGATATATGCAGTGTTCAAGTGTTGGCCAGTGAGTCCACTGACATTTCTTACATGTTAATTTAGGCTGAGTCTAAAGTGTACAAGACATAATTCGAACACTAAATTTTTGGGGTTCTTCCTACCTAATCAAATAAGAATCAGAAATACATATGGAAGAGAATGTTTTGGTCTATTTATAATGCATGTAGTCTAGACAACTGGTGTTATAAAAGGAGTATTTTCCTACCTTTTTTTTTCTTAACAGAATACTTTCCGCCTATAAACAAGGGGAACAGGATAGCACCTGTGTAATCCATGCAACTGATACCACAATGTCTGTAAATGGTATTGGAGTGTACGTAGGAAACAGATGTTGCCATTCAACACAGGGCTAAATATGAGTGTAGACTGCTAACTGGGTGCACATACAGGGTATGCGATCTTGTTTGGGAGATGGGGGGGAAGCAGACTTGTATTTCTTTTATAGACTTCTAAATTTTAAAATATGCCAGTAATGCTCTATTACTTTCTGGGTTCAACTTTGCCGTTATTCAGGTGAGAGGTGCAAGCACTGTACCTTAGCAGAGCCTTCAGACCAGATTTAGGGGGATTTCAGACACACAAACATCATGTTATGCCTCTGGAGAGGAGTGAGTATTTTCTGTTCTCTTCAAAGCTTCAGGTTGAAATCCTGAACCCAATAAAATGGATAGAAAATTCTGTTGATTTCAGGAAAATAGGATTTCAACTTTAGAGTTTCATCTTGTGCCTATCAAAGTGAATGAGTAATGCCATTGATTAGGGTGAGATCAAGAACGAGTCACAAACCCTTTGTAGTCACTAATGGTAAAATATAGATGATATCCTTTTAGGACCTTCTAGGATCTTTTTCACATGAACTTCAAAGGAGTAATGATAAATGTCTAGATAAATAGCCTTGGTAACATCTGAAGAGAACAGCTTTCTGCCCTCATGAAAGTTTATGGCAGATAACACAGATTTATTACTAAGCAGAATGTGTATTTTGGGGGGCTGTTTGTTGGGTTCTTTTTTTTTTTTTTTTCCTTTTTTTTTAATGAGGCAGCAGATGTTTCCTAAAGACTAATTAGAAGAAATTTGTCAGCATTTGTGGATTTGTTCCTTTCATGATTCAGGAGATAAGCCTGCTTTGTTCTTTCACTTTTCCTCTCCCTCTTTAATGATGTGTTTCTTAATAACTAGTAATTGAAATCTTCTGCACCCATATTTGATGACAGTCAGTTTAGGACAGAAAGCCCTTCTTACTGAATCTCTTTCTATCACAATGCATCTCACAAACAGATTGGCCAAAACAGTATATTAGATCCAAAGTGTATCTTTGCACATTAATGCACCTGTGTGTGCCAGGTCAGGCTGGGATGGAGGGACAGTGCCTGACACCCTGGAGGCTCTTGATGCTGAGCCGTGGATGTTTGTAACCTCCAGAGGTCTCCTGCACTGCCGTGTCTTCAGGGGTCTGGAAGTCCCTGCTCCAGAAGCTGAGACTCTGCTGACCTGAGACCTTTTCCTAAGGTGCAGAAAGGTCTTTATGTGACCATACCAGTGCTTGGAATTAACTCACTGTATTTGCTGTGAAGCTGGAATAATGTATTTCTGCAAGGAGAAATGAACATAGAATTCTCAGGGGAAAACAAAGAGAAGGACTGGGTCTTGTTTCCTTGTCCAATTCATGTGTCTGGGTTTGCATACAGCTAGTGTGACTTACCCTTAGGTTCTCAAAGAGAAACAACATATTTCATATGGAAAAAACTAGCCTTGATTTCATGAGCTGTACTAGTACTTGGACTTGGAGTGTTTACTTGTTATAGATCCTACTTTTTTATTATTCCTGACTTGCATCCCGGAATAAGTCTGGCTGGGAGAAATTTAGTACAATTAAGCTACTGAGCTTTCACTGTGTTCATTATACTCATATGCTGATCACCTTGAAATTTTAATACAACCAGCAGAGAGTGCATACCTGTGACAACCATTTACATGAATGCACAAAATGTTTTCCTCCATATTTTGTGCTGGAAGACCTGACGTGCTGTCAGTGCAGGGAGAACACAGGGATTTTCCCCCTGAGGTCACTGTTCAGATGAAAGGTGAGAGGAGTCTGCCTTTCACTTTGTACTTCAAGCCAGACCTGTTCCCCTGAAACACATGGAAATCAGCAGCAGGGGAGCTGAGTATCTGATGTGGGGCTGCTGCTGCTGCCTCCCAGATGGTGCCTCCCTGGAAGCAGCTTCTTGGCTAGAAAGTGCTTCTATTGATTATTTTCCATCAATCAGGTCTTTCCTATAAAAAAGGCAGAAAACGGGAAATTACTTCTTTTTAATTATGGAACTTTGTTTTTCTGATTAGCACTATTAGAGAGCTGGCTTAATGCAGATTTCAGTATTTTCATTGGCTGCAGCAACAAAATAAAACTCTATTTTTCTTCCTGCATAATGCAAGACTGATTTTCAGGGTAAATGAAATTGGTTTACATTAAGTTGGAAGTTTTATTAAGAGTGAACAAGTTATTGTGTAGTACTGATCTTGTCTACCTCCTCAGACTCCAGAGAGTAGATTCTTCTACAGGAAATCATCAGTAGATACAGTTGGCAATCAGGCAGAGTCCCAGGTAGCATATGTATCTTCTCAGTTCCTCAAGTAATGTAGACATATCGCGAAAGACTAGCTCAAAATCTCTTCAAAACTTCTGCCTCACTGTTTCCCCTAATTGGTGGGTAGATTCCTTTCCTTCAGTGGCTCCAGCCATAGATCTCTTGACACATTCCTCACTTCTCATGTGTATTGAAATGCCCTGATTTTCAATCTCTGCTGTCTTCCTTTGGGGACCTAGTGGTGGGGCAGCTCCAGGAGATGTGGGTGGGGATCCTCACAGCCTTGCTGGTGGCTCTGCATGCAGGCGTCCTCTCCACTTAGTCACTGTTTCTTGCTGTGAGCATTCCCCATTTGAGCCTTTTGCCTCCTCATAGGTACAACCTGAAATACCAGCTGACAGGTGTCAGTGTTGTGGCTCTCCTGAGGCAAAAGGCACTCGGAGCAGGGTAACACCAGCAGGGATTCTGCTTATGGGGTGCTGGTTGCCACCTCCTGTAGCTGTTCCATGTTATGAGACACCAATAGTGGTGGATTTCTGCCCATGTAGATGACACCAGCTATTTTTATGATGAGTTTTTCCATTATCGTTTCGTATTTGTTAATAATTGATGTTTGCCTAATTTAGATGAGGCTGTTTTGATTTCTCACTTGTCCTAAATTGTTAGTACAGCAGTAGTACTGACATGCACTGTGGTTAAACCCTGAAGGCACATGAATGCTGAATAAGAATATGATTTTCCTTACACATTTCCAGGTTTCGAACTCTGCCCCCTCACAGCATGCTTCTTTCTCTTATGTCCTGCCAGGTTATTCCTGATGCTGCTTCCTGACTTGTCTGGTGATTTTTAGTGTACTGCTTTGCTTTACTTCATTAGAGACATTGTTATTTTAGGAGAATCATGTTGTTCCACATTAGTAATTTAGAATGTATTGGAGAGACATATGTTTATGTGTATGCATATATATTTTTAACTCTTATCTTCAAAATTCATGCAGAAAAAAACCCTGAAAAATAGTGTTTTGTGAAAGGCACAGAGAATTAATCATCAGAAGAAGTTACCACATTTTTCACTCTGGAAAGTTACCACATTTTTCACTCTGAAAATAAACAGGTACATGAAGGCAAAACAACTTATCAGAAAAAAGATGTGGATCATCATTATGAGGTGCCTTCAGGTAAGATAGGTTCTGATCAAAAAAGGGAGGCACACTTAAGGATTCAATAAGATTCTTTGCAAAGAGACCTCGACAAATCAGAGGCCTGGGCAATCACCAACCATGTGAAGTTCAACAAGGGAAAGTGCCGGATTCTGTTCCTGGGATGGGGCAACCCTGGATGTATGGACAGACTGGGGAATGAGATGCTGGAGAGCAGTGCCGTGGAAAGAGACCTGGGGGTCCTGGACGATGGAAAGTTGAACACGAGTCAGCAGTGCCCTGGCAGCCAGGAGGGCCAACCCTGTCCTGGGGGCATCAGGCACAGCATCACCAGCTGGGCAAGGGAGGGGGTTGTCCTGCTCTGCTCTGCACTGGGGAGGCCTCACCACGGGTGCTGGGGGCAGTTTTGGGTGCCACAATATAAGAAAGGTATTAAACTATTAGAGAGCATCCAAGGCAGGGCAAAAAAGATGGTGAAAGGAGTCGAGGGGAAGCTGTATGAGGAGTGGCTGAGGTCACTTGGTCTGTTCAGCCTGGAGAAGAGGAAACTGAGGAACGACCTCATCACAGTCTACAACTTCCTTATGAGGGGAAGAGGAGGAGCAGGTACCAATACTTCACTCTCGTGACCAGTGACAGAACTAATGGAAATGGCATGGAGTTGAGTCAGGGGAGGTTTAGTTTGGATTTCAGGAAAAGGTTCTTCTTCCAGAGGGTGGTTGGGCACTTGAACAGGCTCTCCAGGGAAGTGGTCACAGCACCAAGCCTGACAGAGTTCAAGAAGTGTTTGGACAATGCTCTCAGGCACATGGTGTGACTCTTGGGGCAGTCCTGTGCAGGACTAAGAGTTGGACTCGATGATCCTTGTGAGTCGCTTCCAATTCAGGATATTCTATGAATCTATGATTTCATTATCATATATCATTCTTCCAAATTTCTGTATGACTTCATCTTTTCCAAACTCTACTCTTTGCTTCTGGTATAAGCTGATAAATCCTAGTTAGGAATGAGTGTGTTCTGGTGTTGTTTGCTTGCCTCCAGAAGGCAAAGTAAGTCAGTGCAGAATCAAGGCACATGCATATGGCCAAAATTAGTTCAGATCAGCTATGCAAGAATCTGAGCATAATTCAATACAAATTTGGTCAGTATACAAGTAAGTCACTCTGAAAGTAGTATTCACAAACCTGTGTTTCAGTGAGCAAGGCACAGGTCAGAACTAGAGCATTCATGCTGCATCCCATTCCTCCCCTCATTCTTCCCAAGGGCTTCTTCCTCTCAGCTACCCTGTACCCATCCCCTCCAAAGTGTATCCCAGTGCCCTAAGCTGGTGGCTGGTCCCTTCCCTGTGTCCAGGAGAAGGATGGGCCAGCTAGAGGGTGGCTCATCAGGAGGCACCTTGTGCTTCAGTCTCAACTCCTCATGCCTTGCCTGAAGCTGCTGGGCCACCGCTGACAGCACAGCCGTGATTACAAGGAAACTGCTGCACTGAAAAGGCTCATGGCTCACAGAAATAACAGGTTTGCTACATCGTGCTGGACTCAGAGGAATGACCTTCTTATTTCTGAAGGAAGAAAGCATCAGGTCAACAAAATATTTTGTAGTAGTATTACACTGTAGTATGCAAAGATTTTTTTTTTTTTTAAAGATAATTTGATTTATTTTAACTTAAAAAGGAGAACTGTGTGAGAAACTTCGGAGATTTGCATGTCATTTATCATTCGTTGTAATGGATGGAGTGTAATTTAAGTGGGCAGGAGACCTGCACATTTCTCTTCTGTAAAAATGCAAGGTAGTGGCTGTCTTTAAAATCAAGGGCCTTTTTGGCTGACAGAAGATAATGTTACATGTCTCATTAAAAGGTTGAACTATGCTTTATGGCTTCTTTCAAATATTACCGTTTTAGTGTTCTACCTGAACCTACTTTATCCTTTAAAAATTGGGAAATCATTCAATATGGGCTTGCAAAGGCAGATTGCAGCTCGCCCTGCCAATGAGTCAGCTGACAACAATTTTAATGGCCTGTTAAGAAAGATCCAGCAACACTGTGATGGATTTATTATTGCAGAGTTTTTGGATTGCTAGAGAAAACAGGACATCAGCTTAATAGTGATAACTCAATTCTCATTTTCTTTTTATTTTTCATCTGGCTCAGCATTTGTTGCATTTCAAAGATACAAGATGAATTCTTTACCAATAACTCTGCGTATATGAAGAAGAAAATTTATTTTTACCTTGGTTCTTGTGGAAAGAAACACTAACTTCGCTGTGAAGTGAAATCGCTTATGAATTCCAAAACATATATTCCTTCATGTGATTTTAAAAATGGATATAAAAGTTCTAATTCCTAAAAATAAAAAACCCCAGTAATTTAAATTTCTCATGTCAGAAAAATACCTTTTATTTTTCTTTGAAATATACAGTTAGCTAAATGTCTCACTAACTTCAACAGGGATAATACAAAGCCAACTCCGTTATTCGGGTTGCAGATCTGTGTATATGCATTCACAACCTTATGTAAAAATGTTCTGGTGAATTTATTTGGGTTGTGTGATTAAATAAAAGGTGGAACTTTGACCTTGCTGTGAAAATTAAAAGCTATTTTCTGATAAGTAGTTCTCAGAAGCTTGTCACAACTGTGGAGAAGGAATCAGTGCTGATTAATGAACTTGTATTTGATTCACTCATGTGTCTGGTGCAGGAAGGTGTGGGCAGGACATGTACTGCCTGTGGCTAGAGCAAAGATTGCTATTGCATGATGCTTGTGGAAATTACTCAGCTGTGAGGAGAGGGAATGAATGTAACACATTCTTTTAGTGCATAATTTTCCATCTTTCCTTATTCATGGCATTGTGATGGTGCAGACCATGATGCTGCTTTAGCTTTAGCTGTAGCTTTAGCTTTAGCTTCAGCTTCAGCCCATGGCCCATATGCTTGGAGTTCACTGCAGACTGATGTGCTGCGATATTAAAACCCCACTGACTGTGGAAGCGTTTCTGAAACGTGAACTCCACCAAAGGAGTATTCAAAGGAGCACTTTTTGTAAATTTACTTCCCTTGAAGAGGTTTACTTTTATGGTTTCAGTTCCATAGGCACCTATATTTGGGGAGAACAGGCTCCTTTTCAGAGAGCATGCAAACAGGAAAGATACGTTTGTAATGGACTTAGTTTCTTAGGTTTCCAGACTTGTTGTTATTTCCTACATATATCAGACATGAGAACCAGATGACAAGAATGAAATTAAGAATATCAAAACATGAATAAATAGAGTATGTACCTGCAAAAGAAGTCCATTTAAATGTGCTAGATTAATTAGATCTGATATAATTGTCAATCAATACTTTCAAACCCCAAAGCTTATGATGTTTGCTGGAACATAGAGCAGAGTTGCAAAGTAAGACTATTCCCTCTTTTTTTGGTACTTATTTTTAAATTGACTTTGCTGGATATACCCTGCCTTTTTAGATGATGCTTTGTCTAAGATCAACCACATCTGTATACATGAATGTGTCACAATTTAGTATGAACTTTGGAAATACATGTTGAAAAAACCTATAAATCTCTCATTCAACCAACCAGTCTCTTGTTCAGGCCATGTGTTCTGAAGACCTTTTAGAGATCTCTTTCCAAGTACCTTGAGCCCACTTGGTGAATCTTGCAGTAAAGGAAACATTTTCTTGTTTTCAAGCCCACTTTATATGTGATTTCCTGTTTTGTATGTGATTCATCACAAATACCAAGATCAGCCTCTTGTCCTCTACAAAACGCCCACCTTTCCCCCAAAGAAACTGCATGCTTCTGGCAGCAATATTTGCTCCTGTGAGTAGCAATGGAGCCATCCAAAGAAAACCATACTCTGTATTTTTCCATCAGCCTCCAAACAAAGATTGAAGAGAGGGGACAAAAAGCAGTAAGAGGAGCTCTCTAATGGACTGTTCAGAGCCCCCTGGCCCCAGCTTTGCCAAGTATGTATGTCCAGTGCACAGCATCTGTCCAAGCTCTAACCCAGGCTCTGCTGGGGCTGGCTTTTGTGGTAATCCAATGCTAACTGAGGAAACTTTCATTTGTCTGTGCTGCATACAGTGAAAAACTACCTGAGCCAAAACTGACTCAAGGTGAAAACTTCAGGCCATTTCATTTTTTTCCCAAGAAGCCTCCTACACACGAAGGTTTGTGAGCCCTGAGGGAGCACAGGGTGGGTTGTGGCACTTTGTGGGTCACTACATGGGAGTGACCTAAGGCACTCCCATGCCAATTTTTTATCTCAAGGTGCCAGTGAGTATCCAATGCAGAGTGCTGCAGAGGATCAGTAGCCCTGAGGTCTTAGTGACCCCCTTATCCCTGTTAAAACTTCCTTCTAGCACTTTCGAGTGCACTCAGGCTCATGCATTGTGTGAATGCCCAGGATCTGGGCGTGTGGGTGAAGATGTAGCCATGAAAGAGGTCAGACTGGGAAAGCTGGGGATAACTTGGACACAAACAAAATAGCAAAAGACAGTTTACAAAGCTAGACAAAATGCAGACAGATACTCATAAATTAAATAGTGTCATTGAGGTAGTTTTTTCGATGTTGTTTGTTTTGTTTTGACTTCTTTGCCTGAAGAATACCAGGGGAACAGAAAGGATCAGAGCAGTAGCTACTGTGCTTTAGCTGTTCCCAGATGGTGGCTGGCATTTTAGGGACATTCTCAACTGGCATACTTCAGACTAGCAATGTGATTCCTGTGGACTGGGGCTTTGATGAACCGCCTTAGAACAGCAAAGATTCAATTGACTGTAAATGTGATTTAGAATTGAACCCTATTTTTGCAAAGTGTCTAACCACACTTAATTTCTATAAAAGTAATTATGATAACTGTAGGTTGCTTTGGGACTGCACTGAACTGTTTCAGGAATAATTCTGGTATTTCAGAGTTTTATATAGAAATTTTATCTGCTATATAAACCTGTGCAGCTATGAATTTAAAAAATAAAGAAAGAAAAAGTGAGAACTGAGTTTAGTGCTCAAAAAATTTTATTATTATAATTAGAAACAATCTGCTATAGGGAAAAAAAGATTAAAATATGAATATATATGAATGTATAATGTCACCATAAATCATTGCAATTTTCAGTTATAAGTGATACATGAAATGTGAAAGAAGATCTTAACAAAACATTATTAGATTATTCGAGGATAATTTGACAATTAAACATAAAAGATTATTTGAGTTTTTTTATTACAAGCAGCAATGAAAGTAACATTTCTCTTAATTTTTTTTCCTCCTTTGCCATAAGGAAATG
The DNA here is from genome assembly GCA_013397055.1 of Pachycephala philippinensis. Classification (NCBI taxonomy): domain Eukaryota; kingdom Metazoa; phylum Chordata; class Aves; order Passeriformes; genus Pachycephala; species Pachycephala philippinensis. The sequence goes on along the minus strand of VWZT01008417.1, from coordinate 977,720 downwards.
TTTATTTTGTTCCCTAAACAACTTTTATGTACTTCATATGTTTCATTATTTAGTTCCATTCCAGCATGTGCAATTTTCCTTTAAAATTATTGTGATATCTGTATACATTATATTTACTGGACATTTCCAGTCTAGGCTAGTCTGTGACAGATTAGTCTTAGTCTTAGAATCATAGAACCATAGAATAGTTTGGGTTAAAGGGGAACTTTAAAGGTCCAACCTCCTTCATCCAGGGCATCTTGCAGCAGATTAGTGTGATCTTGGTGCTGCCTATTAGAAAGAACTGTTAGCAGTGACAGCATTATCAAATGTGGAACCCTAACTGTATGGATGTATTAACTTGAAACTCTTTTCCTCAATAAAACAGTTTGAGCAAGAAAAATAGCTTAATTATATATGTGCAGACAGGTCCAGTGTTCTAACATAAAGTTTTAACTAGAATTGTCTTTTCCTCATTCCTCTCCATGTCAAGGTAGTACATTTTCATGGAAGAATTATTCAATTTACCTTCAAAGGATTAAAATATGTCTTAGGGTTTATTGAAATACCTTTTTCTAAGAAAAACTTTTGTAATCTACTGAATCACCAAGAATGAGGATGTCAGTGTTGTAAATATGAATTAAGGATTGCATTGCTACTGGAAACTTCACAAGTAGCTGCAAACATATTATCTCCCCATAAAATATAGTTTTATTTTATTACATAATTAGAAAAGTTGTATTTGTGGCTTTGAATTCCTCACCTCTATACAGATTTATTATTACAAGCCACTATTCTTATGGTTTGCATTTTACAGCCCCAGGACATTTGGATTTGATCAGAGTGTCAACAGTGCCACATTCTGCCACAGAGGAAAGACTGGAGTTGAGTTTTAATATTGCAGGCTTGGCTAGTTAATGAAATAGATGCATTTGCTGGAGCATACACTTGAGATTCTCTTGAAAGGAAGCCCAGATCTAAAATTTCCAAGACAAGTTGTAGTATTTCCATCCAGAAGACCAAACCTACCATCTGTGAAGCTGAAATGTAGATTTGCAATACACAGACCAAGATAATGTACAGAATCTGCATATTGGCAAAAGTCTGATGAGGTAAATCTGCGGTTGAGGCTGATAGCAAACTAGTGCTCACCTTAGTGCTGAGGGATTCTCGTGTAGTTCCTCCACTGCTGGCAGCTTTTGGCTTGGATTTTCAAATGGCTCCAACATCTGGCTCCCTTGTGAATTTAAAATGTGCTTTGCTTAAACTGACTTTGTCCTGATGGGCATTTTATTTTTTAGCATTAATATTGTGTCCACAAAAAGTTTTCAGTCAAAACTTACAGCTTGCATCCAGAGCACTCAGAAGTCACCATCAGCACAGAGTTACACAAGCATCACTGTTGGGCTACTCTTACTGCTTGAGTATAGGTTCTGTTGCACTGCATCATTTGTTATAGGAAAACAATTCAGATATCTTTAGCTCACCTCTAATAAAAAGGAGAAGCAATTTAAAATGATTACAGGCTTCTCCTTCAACATTAACTCAAATTCAGGGTTTGAAAAGTTATCAAAAAGGTTGCTTGTTGCTTTTATTTAAGATCATAATTGATAGAGAGGGACCACAGCTCCTATTTTTAAATGTGCTTTCCTTGCATAGTTCTGTATATCCTTTATCCTCTATTGCTGTGACATAAATACAATTTTAAGGAAATAAAATTGTTATAGAGAAAGCAACTACATTCTCTTATGCCTCCTCTGTAGGCATATAGGTGCAATGCAAAAATGTAAGGGAAGTTACATCAAAAATGCCACCTGCAAATTCAAACTGCACTGAAGAGTCTTTCTCTAGAAGGTAAAAGGGACTGGAGGAGAGCAGGGACAAATCACTACTCTTGTCAAAAGTCCTTCTGACAGTTTAAATCTTTACTTACTGACAAAATTTTTGGAAGAACATAGCAGATACAGCTTGTGATGGCAGTTTCTTTACGCAGGGTGGTAATTGTCAGGAGATGCAACTTGGAAGACTCTGAAGTTCTCAGTGCCGTGTCTTTCGTGAAGGATCTGCCTCTGGTAGACCAAGAGCTTCTACAGGAACAAAGTGAAACCAGAATTTTTAGGGTTCAGACTGATGCATCCAAGTTGAGTCAGAGATGATCTTCATCTCCTGACTGTAAATTTGGCAGGAATATTCATCTGCACCCTTTACTAAAGAAATTACAGAGCACTCTTTCAGAAGCATAGTCAATGAGAACGTTATGTCTTTAGAATATACTTACACTTGGATAAGTAATTGCTACCTTAAAGCCAAGTGGAGAACAAATATATAACTTCTGTTTTACAGCCTGTGGTGGGTTGGGGTTTTTTGGTGTGTGTACAATGCTGCCTTATATACAAACAGCCTTCATGTTTTATCCTCATTCATGCCATCAAGGAGACATGGTGGGATGAGTCACACAACTGGAATGCTTCAATGAATGGCTATAAATTCCTCAGAAGGGAGAGGCAAGGAAGGGGAGGTGGTGGAGTAGCCCTCTATGTTAGGAGTGTTTTGATTGTCTAGAGCTTAATGATGGTGAGGAGAGGGCTGAGTGTTTCTGGGTAAGAATCAAGGGGAAGGCCAACAAGGCAGTTATCATGGTGGGAGTCTGATTTAGCCCTCCTAACCAGGATAAAGAGCCAAACAAAATATTGTATAAACAGTCTCATACTCACTTTCCCTTGTTGTCAGGGGGGACTTCAACTTACCAGATGTCTGCTGGAAATACAACACAGCAGAGAGGATACAAACTGGGAGGTAAAGGGTTTGGAGCACAAGTCTTATGAGGAAGGGAGTGGCTGAGGGAGCTGGGGTTGTTTAGCCTGGGGGAAAGGAGGTTCTGGGGTGACCTTATTGCTCTCTACAACGACCTCAACGGAGGTTGTGGCCTCAAGTCGCACCAGAGGAGGTTTAAAATGGATATTTGAAAAAATTTCTTCCCTGAAAGGGTTGTCAAGCATTGGACCAGGCTGTCAAGGGAAGTGTTGGAGTCACCGTCCCTGGAGGTATTTAAAAGACACGTAGATGTGACACTTGGGACATGGTTTAGTGGTGGATTTGGCAGTACTGGGTTAACAGTTGGACTTGATGATCTTAAAGGTCTATTTCAGCCTAAACCATACTGTGATCCTGTAATTCTATGATTTTGGGACAGACAGCTCATGCAGGCCTTCTGAAAGCCAGGGAGGGACAATCTCCATGCAGTAGTTTAGAGTTCTAGGGATTTCTAAGAAATTACTTAAGATTTCATGCTAATAGCTAAAAGAAGCTTGTAGCTGTGCATGTGATCCCCACCCTTCCCAGCTGGATGGGGACAGCATCTGTGCCCCAGCTGGGACTTGATGTGACAGAAGACTTCTCTAAACACATCTCAGCATGGCTCTTGGCCACTGTTTTCCACAGGCTTTGCATTCTGAAGGCTCTTATCTTTGCCAATCAATTTCTGAGGGGATGAAAGAACATCTCTTCTGAAGGCTATAATACATGGTCAGCACTTTTAAAGAGAACACCTTTTAATCCAATAAATAAATGAACATTTTGTTCATTAAAAAAAAAAATTCTCTAGAAGGTCAGTTACAAAAAGGGAGCTGGGTGTATAAACTCCTTGGAAATACAAAATTCTGGACAGTTCTTCCTGAGGGCTTCCTCATTTTGCATTTAGAGCAAATTCTGTGGCTCCAAGGGAAGATTCCCATATATGGAAATTAGTCAGTGGAAAAATACCTAGAACACCCAGAATCCTTTGCAAATCTCCAGTTCTTCTTTCACAGGAATGATCATATATGTTTTTTGATACTGAAGAGATTTATCTAAACATTTTTTTATACAGGCAATCTTTTCCAATTCTGCCCCATCCTCCATAGCTGTACTGCCTGTAAGTTGAAGAGTTCCCCAAGAAAAGGCAGTTTAAGTTTCATGTCAAAGATAGACTAAAACTTGAGGATGAGCCTGAAATATAAATGAGTCTTCACAGTTGACACTGAGAGAGCCTGAACCATGGAATGAGTTGCACCTTTGCTCAGTTACATTATGTACTAAGTTCCATAGGAGCATTTGTGAATTTCTTTTCAGGTTGTGCCATTGTTGTTGCCACATGTGACATCAGTTTCTCATAACCCATGTCAGTGGAGGCTGTGAGTCCCTCCACAGAGGTCAGTGAGTTTGTCTCAGTGCCAGCTCAGAAGTTCCCAAAGAGGAATGGGGAACACTGAAATGTTTGTGCTTCCTCAGCAGGAAAATTATAGTCTTGTGCCAGGGGCCAGATCAGGGGCTACCTAAGCATTTCTTGGGTTGGGAGCAGGGGGGAAAAGAGCTGAAAAAATCAGCTCAGTTTCTGTGTCCTGCTGGGTCTTCACTTGCTGTTAACAAGTGCTGGTGGGAGGTAGAGGAGGAGGGTATCCCCCATCACATTGTTTCCTACATGGAAATTGGAGCTATATCTTCCAGCACAGTTTCACTGCTGCAAAGAAAAGTAGTAGAAAGAATTTCTGTCATCAGAGTGTGCAGAAGACATAATTTCTGTTTCAAAACATTTTTGAAATCTAAAATCTCATCTTTTAACTTGGGGTGCTGCAAGATGCACCAAGTGTTGTCTCATCACTGCTGAGATTTTTTTCTTGTGCCTTCATAATTTTTGTTTTCTTGTCTTTCTCATTCTCTTTCTTATTCCAGTAGGCATGTACTATATCACAGTGCCTGAAGAGCTATTTATACAATGTGAGCAAAAGCCTACTGCAAGGAATAGGTAGCTTTAGAAGTAAATCAGAAAACAGAGAGAGGAAAAATAAAGTATTTTCCAGGTATTCAGATGAGGCAGAATACATGCATGCAGTCACAGAGAAGGAGTGAAAGGTTGGACCTGAATCTTCAGTAAAGTGTGAAGAATCACACTTCTTAGGCTTCCCACAGAAGTGAAGCTATTCATGAGGAGATCCTGATCTGCTTGTTACCCCCTGCATGCTGCTTCCTGGAGGTCACCTGCTCCTGATCAGGGATTCCATCAAAAACAGAACTGGGGGAGAGGACGAATGCCTCCTGTGAATCCTTCACTTGCACTAAGGAAAAGCTTTAAGGAGAGCAATAAAAATTGCATTAATATGCTTCTTCCCTTCTCTTCCAGTAACTGTGCCCATGCCTCCAATACTCCTGACAGTATGAAATGTGTGGTATCATGAAATTTTTTGTATAACGAGGGAACTTTAATGATGGACGCATAGACTGCTAGACAAAGTGTTTTTTTTACTAATCCTACCTTTTTTCCCCTTAAAACTCCAACTCTGATGTCTGTGATTTCAATGCTGTGTGGATTTTCAGATACTGAATTTCCATGTCTCAAAGACTTGTTATAGTCTCCTTCTTTTGGCCTGCTCACTACTAGGTTTTCTTAGTTCTGTATAAATGGAAATTTTTGAGCTGTGGATTAGAATCCATTATAGAAAAAAATGCTCTGGAAATTAAGTAGCTAACTGTATTTTTTGTGCCTTTTAAGGATACAGTTTCTTATGTGCCAGGAGAGGAACCAGTGAGTAAACAAAAAGGAAGAAACAAAGTAGTAAGACTGTCTTCACTCCAGACAATGACAAATATGACTGTGAAGCCAAAGTTCATTGTGTGGCCTGAATACTTGCCAAAACAATCAGTCACTTACAGGGCCTCATACTGGTATTATTGGCTTGCAGATTCCCTACTAATAAAGGGTTTTGCATAGGAACCAATAGCAAGGTGCATTTTTGAACAGATATCTATGGGAACATTCTTTTAAACAAAGTTTGACAAAATGTACTATATTTAGACTTGTACTTTTCCACTGTCAAGACGTTACATCTCAAAACTTTGCAGAGTGTCCTCAGGGAGACACATTTGTGTATTCTGTGAGAAGGCAAGAAAAGGTGTGTCTGGCATGAACAAATCTTGGTCAAATGCTTTCTTTAATTCTTCTACTGCATGCTGGGTTAGCTCTGAAAACAATTTGGAATGTTTCCCTCTCACTTTTCTCTTGATTAACCCTCTGCTGCCCAGGGTACTAGCCAGTTTATTAACATTTGGAAATAAGATCTTGGAGTGGAATAAGAGAAGCAAAGGTCAGGACTTGCATTAGCACCACAGCAGTTCTGCTGTAAAATCTCGTTGAGCCCCACTCAGTGCTTTCCATCTCACTCTGTGCTCTTCAACCAACCCCCCTCTTGACCCAGAAACAGAGCTAAGAGTATGACCCAAGTAGCCAGAAGAAACTGGCTCAGAGCATCATTTTGTTTTTGACCATGCCCATTTACTAGATTCATGTGCCTTGGAGTTAAGTTGTTATACCAGTGCCATCAAATACTTCTGTACTGATGTGATATTCCTGCGTGAGACTGCCCTGTTCCAGAATATGGTTTATAAAGCTAACACCAGAGATTGTACCTTCTTAGAGGTCAGTAATGCAAGATTTGTTCCTGTACATATAAGGAATTCTTTCAGGGTATGTGAATCATGGCACTGTGTCCTTTCTTCAGAAAATTGTGTGATGATACTGTGCCCTTTCTTTGGAAAATCATATCAGATGTGGTAAATAACTGCATTCTTCACTTGTAGATTTTGTCCTGCAGAACAATAGCTGTGGGTTGTAATGGAAGATACAGCCTTAAATGTTCATGCTCTTTGTCAAACCTTCTTAACAGTAAAATAAAAGGCCACAGGACTTCACTTCTTGTGAGTGGAACAGTTCTTAGCTTCTTTTCCCCATTATCCACACTGAAGGGTCCAGTACACAGTCCTTGATAGTAAAAGGAATCAAGTGAGACCAAGTGTTTAAGAAAAGAAGCCTCTAAAGATGCTGTTTGATACTAAGCTAATACACAATTTGGTGTCCCCTCAATGCAGCTTCAGGCACTTTAGTGTCTCTCTATATCATCAGCTGTGTAAACCTATAAATGAAACTATATGAAGCATATAAAACTATATGAAGCATTTAGCACTGCATCTCTGAAAAACAGCTGTACTTCATTTACAACAGCTAGCATAATATGTCCTTGAGAAAACTGTGTGAGTCAGGCAGTTTATTACTGTTTTCAAGTAATGCTGTTTTAATTGACAGCCATATTTTGAAAGGTAATATTTTTTTTGAGGGGATTGTGTGTTTCTTTCAAATACTTTGTCTAGTGGTTATGCAAAGAATAAGATTTCCAAGTAGGCAATCCACAGTTTGTTTATTATCATACGTGAAAATACTTTGTCACTTCTAGTTTTCTGCTGTCTCCTTGCTGTGCTATTTTGATCAGTCATTAGAGAAACCAAGTATTTTCTCACTAGAACCACAAGAGCTCAGTCTCAACTTGTGCAATGCCCTCTTTTCACAGAGTGCTCTATACTTTCGTTACAGAACCAACCTACTGAGCACCTGAAAACTTAATTTAGGGATGTACAATGGCATTAGTTAAAACACTTCCTGTATTTTATATAAGTAAACCCATGAAAGGGGAAAAAGAAAAAAGGACATCTGAGGAATGTAAGTTACTGAAGTACAACAGAATCAATTGCTTTCTACTTTGCTGTAAGTAATGAAGTGGCTCACAGGATCATTCAACTGCTAACTAATGGAAGGAGAATCTATTGAACTTACTGATAACTGCTCATTGAAATTCACTTTTTTTCCCTTCTAAAAACATTATTATAACCTATATCAGGGAGTAAATGTGAAGTATCTCAAGTCTGTGGGGTAAGATCGCACATCTTTCAGTATGAAAGGAAGTAAGAAGACTGTCATCTGAAAATGGCTTGGAGATCATTCCTATGGATCTATTTGCACTTAACCTTAGACTAATATTTGTATTTTCTTCTTGAAGCATGAAGAAAACAAAAGGCAGAGATCTTACAAACAAAGCACTTCCAGACACTGGAGATGAGTCTGAAGATCCTGTTATTAAAGAAACACAACCCTGCATTACATATGTAGATGGCAATAAAATATTTCTTATGAAGTGTGTTTTGTGTCACAGCATGGCTGACTGGCCAGCGTGGTTATGCTTTCATTGGCTTAGAACTTCCACAAGATTCTGTTTGACACCAAGTCTAAAAAAGTGTTAGAAGAGCTGTTCATTTAAAGGGGAGTGTCAGAATGTAGTGGTACTAACATCAGACTGTATGAAAGTTTTCGTTAAGAAAAGGGAAAAATTAATTCTGGGGGAGGAAGGGACAATATTGCTTGGCAATAAAACAAACCATAGCTCCTCTGCTTTTTAATATTTATAAGAATTTTTTACCCTCAAATGATGCAAGATGCCTTTGTAAAATGCAAGAGGCATGGCAGACCACAAAATGTAGCAAGATTTTCCTATCTGCAATATGCTATGGCAATCTGCCCCTAGAAGTCTAATTACCTCTTTCAAAAGACTTGTGTGATTGTGCAAGCTGCACACAATTTATTCCTAATTCTTTTTCTTCAGGATAATAATGCTGATACTTGAAGAAGGTTCTTGTTATAAAATCAAGTGGTAAAGCATTTAAACAGTCAAAGCACTGCTGTGGATATCAAACATGTGTGATACAATGTGTTTCCCAGGACAGAATATTGCCTAGACTAACCACCCAGTGATGCTGGTTTGTTGACTGAGACACCAATGTCCTGATTCAGACCAATTTACAAAATAGAAACACAGCTTCTACATCCAGACCATTTGGTCATTATGTGTCATAGGTAGCACTTCGTTATGATGAACGCAGATCATTACAGTGCTCCTGAAATCCCTATTTATGTCACCACTAGAGGCTTACTCCCCTTTGCTATTTCGTGCACTAAAAGTCTGCCAAACCACCCCTCCAAGGCCCTGCAGCACTTAGAAGCTTGTTTTGCAGGCTTACATGCAGTCCATGTAGGAGGGGCGGGGAATGTTTATGGTAGAAGCAAGTCCTTGTGTCATCCCGTGTGAGTAACTTTGGAAAGTGAATGCTACAGCTAGCTCATGCTCCCTTGTCATCACGCCTCTTAAAAGTAAAATTACATGTTAAGACTATTGAGAAATACCGAACTCTAATGTGCTGTCTCAAAGTTCTAATTGACCTCAACATTTTTGATCACATAAGTAAACACTGCATGCTAAGAAAACATATAAAATGAGACTTTATCGTGTTTCCTTCCTGCAAGATTCAAAATATAAAGGCAAAACATTAGTCTTCACAGAAATTACAGAAAGGCCAATACTATTCAGTTTAAAACTTACTATACGTCTCATTTGAAAGATTACTGTTTTTCTGTGAATTACAAAACAAAATACATCTTCTTCTAAAAGAATTATTGCTTGAAATAAAATATTTAATGCCAGAAATGGTGTTTAGTTTGATGTCCTTATGCAGAGAATGCTGAATACAAATTATATAGTGAAAAGCCTAGAAACCTTATGGTACTGAGGCTAAAATAATTTTTTAGAGGCGAATACCTTAATTTAAAAATTGCTCATTTCATGTAACTTGAAAATGACCATCATATGAAAACAAGTGGTGCATATTTGTTTATTAAGGCTTGTAACAGTTGAGTTTCATAAAAACAGAGAAAATAAAATTCCTTTTAAAAAATGCAAAAAAGTCCAATGGTCAAATAAAGAATTATATACAAAACAAAATAACCATGTAGAATATTCTTAATCCAGAGGACATGGGAAGCATGGAGGATACTAAGAATGTAAAATATTTGTAGGTGGGTGGACATTATGCATCTACTAATTCACACCTGTGATGACTGCACTCACCTTTGAAGCAAATTCATTTAATCAAAAAGGATTTCAGCATCAGGAAGCCATGACTTCAATTTCCAGAAATCTGTTTCAATGATTAATTGTTTGGGCCACTGGCTTGTTTTATATCTATGTATTTTATTGAGCTGAGTACAATCTCAATGCCAAACAAATCCAAATTGTCTGCCTCCCTTCACTTTTCCTAGAAGTGTTGACAGTCACAACAATGATGGTATTTATGAAAACACAGTACTAATTCTGATAATTCAATATCTGATTCCTCTGGTCTCCTGCAGGATGTGCAAGAGCTAATTCTGTGCTGTTACTCCAATTGCACTACTGAACTATTAGAAAGATGCTCTAAAAAAGCAGCCAGCACTCTCCATGTTATCCCATACTGTTCCATCAGCACTAAGGGAGAAATATGGTAGCATCAAGAGAGGTAAGGTAAAAGGTAGCTTTTTACCAGGTGATACAGCTGGTAGTTGATTCAAACTGGTAGGAAGTAAATGATAGTTCCTGGGCAATTTATCGAAGTGCTTGAGCAGTCAGAACCCCTGAGTGTTGAAAGCTTAAATCACAAGTGATCATAGCTCCTCGGCACAGTCCTCAGGTTCCTCTTCATTTGGGCATGGAACACAACTTTTGGGGAAAAAATTGTGGTCACGCTTAAAGTCTCTGTGCTTTGTTAAAGAAAGCAAAGTAACAGCTCCCAGTGCTTTGTGCTGTGCATCAATAGTAAGAATAGCATCCCTCTGGCTATGTTTTAAAATTATTTCAGCTCAGTCTTGCACCTTTTTCAAGGAGGAGTTTTGTACCTCATTAGAGGAATGACTCTTGACACACTGTAAGACTTTGGCAAACAAATCTTGGATATTGCTGCTTTCTTTTGGTAAAGTATCATTCTGATTGGTAAGTCATACGTGAATAGACCATTATACTTGACGATAAACTGTTTCCAGGTTGATTTTTTAAAAATGAAATATGCATATTGGGTTACAGGCTTTTCTCAGTACCCCTTTCTTCTGTAGGCACTTCATCTCTTAATTTTCACAGATTTTCCATTCCTGACAATAACTTTGGATGACAGTAAAATGTTACTTTGGATTTCGAAAAAAACCCTAAAATATAATCTATTTTCCTAAAAGCCTTGAATTCTGAAGATTAGCTTTAATTTTTGAAAACCTTGTCCCATGTCCGCACATTGAGGAGCAGTGCTATGAAACTCCTGTGCCAACTATTTGTATTACAGAGTGCACAGCAGCATCTGTGGAGTCAGGGCACGAGCAGGATCCTCTCCCTGCCTGCCAGCAAGCTTGGCAATGCAGCTGCGCCAGCACAGAGGGATATTTGTGTGCTAAATCTAAACCTGCTGTAGGATACATTCCCTGCCCTTCCAGGATCACAGCTGGCTTCTCAGGGCAGTCTACAGCCACTGTAATATAATATACCCAGGATGTTTGGCAGAATCTCCTGGTTGTCCTTCAGTGCTTTCTTTTTTTCACATTTGTTTGCCTGTGTAGAGCACAATTTCTGAGCCCTTAAGACTTAGACTTCTGAGAATGTTCTGATAGTCTATTTGGATTCTTTTCTAGAAACACTTTATGTTTATGACTCCTCTTTAAACTAAGTTATCAACACTGGTAGTTGGTGAGATTTCCAATTTTCTGGATAAGGCAACTGAGGTGGAAAAGCCGCACCATCTTGTATTCACTTTAGGAGATTAAAAAAGAGAGATAAATAAAAGCAAAATCATAGCTTTTCTCTCTCTCTGCTTCAACATCTATAGCGATTGAGGTGTCTTGTATCTCCCTGAGACCCCAGACCTGGTCTTCTGAGCTTCCTCTGTCTGCAGAGGTCACTCCCTTCAGACTGCAAGTGACCCAAGGAAAGCACTTGCTGAGAACTTCCCCTGGTTCCAGAGCAGGGGGACAGGGTGGTATCATGGCAAGTCCTTGCATCAGACGGGCTGGGCAGGGTGACGTGAAGGTAATGTTTTGCTCAGGTCCAGCTTAGTGTCCTATTTCCCACAGTGGCCAGCAGCAGCTGATAATTAGAGAAAGAATACAGAAGAGGTCAAGTATGAAAGGACACTTTGCTGATGTTTCCTCTGAGCTTCAGGCAGTTATAGGGATTTCCAGAAATCAGAGTTTGAATTTGCATTCTTTTGCTATTTGGGTCTTGATGGACTTTCTATGAATTTTTCTAATTACTTTCTGAACCATTCAGAATTTTGCCATACACAACATCCTGTGGTAATGAATTCTGTGATTTAGTTATGTTGTGTAACAAAATGTTCCCTTTTAAAAAAAATCTTCATAGTAATTTCATTAGGTGCTCCTGCTTCTCTTATCACGAGAAACGTGAATAGTTTTTCTCTGATCTATTTTCTGCTTAGCTACATTCTATTATTTTCTCTGCTTTCCTAGAAAGAAGTAGTTCAACACCTTTGTTGCTTTCCTCAGTATATTTTTTGAGTACATTGCCTCTTTTTTTGTGACCAGCACGACAATCTATATTCATTTGAAGAATTTAAAGAATAGTGTAACTATATTTTTTTTCTCGTAATTCATATTTATTTTGCCTTTTTGATGTCTGTTGACTGACATTTTCATAGATCTCTACTGGATAGCTCATGTAAAGGTCATCACTGTGTGTATGTGTAAACATAGTTATGCACTTAGAGGAAAACGTGTCTTTATTCTGCATTTATCAACAGTGAATTTCACTTGCTGCTTAGTTTATGTTTTGTTTTATGAAACAATTTTTTACTTTTTTCAGCAGATTTTACTTTTCCACATAATTTTGTATATCAGCAAAGTCCATCACCTTCTTATTCTCTCTTTAGCCTAACAATGCAGTAAGTTCAAAAGCCTGCATTTCTGTTGAGCTGCATTGAGAATCTTTCTCCCTCTGCTGTGAAGTCTGGCCTCTTGCTTACTGTACATTAAAGGGTATTAAATGAAGCCGTCTCGTCCTACAACAGCTTCATTTCCTTGCTGCAGGACTTCGTAAAAAGCTTCCTGAACATATAAGTACACTGCTATCAACAGATTATTCTTATCCACATGATTATTGACTCCTAGAGAAAATTATAGATTTGCCAACCAAGACTTAAAATGCTTGTTGATTCTTTGCTGTTTTACTTAACCAGATGTCTTCTAACTTTATTATTACAATTTTATTTCTTCATGAAGTCTTGAGTAACAACAGAGGTCCTTTAATACCACAGAGTCCATCAAAGCTTTCTGTGCAAAAAAAACCCAATAAAAACCCCAAAACAAAAGGAAAGTTACTGGGGATATAAAACAAGTCTAAAATATTAAAAGGTTGTGGTGTTGTTTTTTTTCAGAATTGCTTTAGTGATCCTGTCCTGGCTTCAGATGGGACAGAGCTAATTTTCTTCTTAGTAGCTGGTACAGTGCTGTGTTTTGAATTCAGTATGAGAATAATGTTGATAACCCACAGATGTTTTGGTTGTTGCTGAACAGTGCTTACTCAGGGTCAAGGACTTTTCACTATTCTCATGCTCTACCAGTGAGGAGGTGCAGAAAAACTGGAAGGGACCACAGCCAGGGCAGCTGACCTAAACTGGCCAGAGGGATATTCCATACCATAGAATGTCATGCCAAGTGTATGAACTGGGGGAGCTACCTGGAAGGGGGCTGATCAGTACTCGGGAATGGGCTGGGCGTCAGTCAGCAGGCAGTGAGCAATTGCATTGAGCATCTCTTGTCTTTCTTGGGTTTCACATTTCTCCCTCCTTCTCCTTTTTATTACATTTTGTAGTAGTAATAGTGTCATTATTATCTTTTACTTTGTTTCAATTATTAAATTGTTCTTATCTCAATCCATGAGTTCTATTTTCTTTTCTTTCTTGATTGCCCTCCCCATCCCACTGGTGTAGGGGGGAAGGGAAAGTGCCAGAGGGGATCCTCTAGTGGTGCAAGGGCTGGTGCCTGTGCCTCAGGGATGGTAGAGACTGTCTCCACCGGGCAATCTCCTCCTCAGAGCCCCTGATACTTTTTAACCTTTCTACCCCCTCTTTTGCTCTGCCACTAGGCTCAGCAGCTCATCCACCTGGCCACACCCCACACAGGTGTCACCTCTCCTGCCATCCAATGTCAGTGCCAGGCTCTGGCACGCTCTGCAGCTCCAGACCTGGACAGCTGAGGATTTTCATGGCAGCTCCATTCATGGCAGCTCCATTCGTGTCAGCTCCAGAGCACGTCTGCTGGAGCAGCCTTGGAGTCTTCTTCAATAACACTGAGCTATGAGCCATTCCCAAGGCAGGACTTCAACACCAGATTAATAGGAACTTGAGAGGCAAGCTCCAATTCAAATAACTGAATTTTTCCTTTGTATTTAATACAAAAATACATCAAGGCTAGACAATAGTTATTTATCCCTTCTCTTCTCACTGAGGTTTGCTGACCTTACTAAGGTTCATGACTAAACTAGTATGCTGTAAGTATTTCCAGCATGGCAGAATTCATTAATGTTAGGATCTATAGGTGGAAGAAATAAGCTTTTGACTTCTGAAAAATGCAACAGCCTGTTTCCTTGATAAAAAGCATGTCATTAGTGCTTCACTCTTAACCACTGTCAGTCAAATCACTTACAAATTCTGAGTCTTGATCCTGAAGCACTGGTGTAAAAAACCTTGACAGATAACCATTAATTACTTATGGAAAGAATTGTTCCTTTGGGATTTTGTACTCAATATATGTTCACAATATTTCATTCTCAGATGAAATACAAGGAAAACAGCGAGACATGCCTTTAGTAATTTTAAACGAAGCCTACAGAAGATCCCATCTAAACAAATAGAAGGAAATTAATAAGAGGCAAATAGGATCTGTAAAGCTGTGTATGTGCATAGGTTCTCAATGGTGTGTACAGCCTTGCAGGTAAATGTGGCTGAACACAAGAGAGACAACAAATAATTTCAGGGAAAATTGTGACAGTAATCAAAGATAAGATAGTAAAATATGCAAGAGATGCAAGAGTTAAGGTATGAAATCTTAGGGGAAAAAACTACTGTATAAAGGATAAAGTTTCTTAATTCAGAGATAATACAGTAATGGACAGCCTTCAAATGATTTAGCTAGCTAGATGCAATGGATTTGATTTTTGAGGATAAATTGTAGTAATTATCCCCAAAAGAACAGAGTGAGTAACCATCCACAAGTTTTCTACATGATATTACGGGAGCAAATGAATCAGGCATACTCTTGTGATGTGGTGCCAGTGGGGGAGGGGAGAGACACCAGATGTTCCTTAAGAAGCAAGAATTAACAAGAAAGAAAAAGCAAAACTTCCTCCTAGCAAGATCAACATCTTACTTCTGGGTTTTCATTCAAAAGAAAATTTCAGGAATGTCCTGCACAGACTTAGGTGGCTCGGGAAAAGGTATGTACAAAAGACTTTCATATACTTACCTTACTTAAGGGAAACAACCACGAAAAAACAGGTAGCAAAGACTGGAACAGAATTCAGTCTTTTTTTTAACTAATCTCTAATCCTAGAATGTCTAAGAAGGAGCAAGTAAAATAGAAAATCAGTAATTCTTATTAAAATATAAAATTTGTAATCAAAAGAATCAGCTGTTGCCATTAGCCTTATTCTGGTTTATGATAAATTCTGAGGATATTTTGGACCCATTTCTCTAGTAAATATCCTTGTACTTTAGATGGCATTTCTACATAGAACTGACATTATGTGTTTGCTCATCACTGTTCTTAAGCCTGTGTTTTCCAGGTGTCTGAGAAGAATAATTTTGTTCTGGTGAATTGAAAGGATCCTGTATCTTAGATATCTTCAGGTGTAAAGGTTGCAATGAAAACACATAACTAAAGCCATAATGTTTTCTGAACTGGAAACTGATCTGGTGCCAATCAAATATAATGGGAGTATGTGACAAGCAGCTGATTATTTCTTCAAAGACAGAACCTGTTCATTATATCACTTCTAAGATATTATTAACAATTAATAGTGATATGAACATATATATTACTATGAAGATTATTAATGTTATAACCCCCCAAAAGGACTGTGGATTTCTAAAGTATGTGGCTTTTCCTGTAAACATGAGGAATACAGCTGGTCATGAGGTGGTGAGATATTGATCACAAAGCATTTTTCATGTTAATGCTCTGAATCAATGCTTTCGTTTAAAATCTGAGTTGTGTTATGATTGTTTAGTCTTCAGAAATGGTATAGAACCAGACTGAACTTTAACAATTGTATCCTACCAGAGGGACATTCTCTTTATTATGAACCAGTCAGTCAATGTAAAAAGTGAATTGGAACCTGCCTCTGTTGTTTCTGGCTCTGTTGTTTCTGAGCAAGTATGAGCAACCTCCTTACAGGAATACAGTGCATTAACAACTTGATAAACATTTAGGGAGTGTTAAGGAAAAAATAGTTACAGTTATACTACAAAAGGGAAAAAAAAAGGATTAAGTCAATAATGTTTGCTTATGATCCAAATATCTGATGAATAATCAATCTTCTGAACAGCTTTCAAAAGCAATTATTTATCATTTGCATAATTTATGCCTCTGTGGAGGATGAGATTAGCTAGTAAATACTATGGAGTCATCAATTATACTGTCAGTGTTTTCCACATTCAGTTGCAAAACACATGATGAAAGAAAAAAAAATGTCAGTGAGTTGATGACACAAAGACAGGGAGATGTGTCTGCTGAAAACTGACTCTGTTCAGCAAGGGCCGTAACTAGTGACACCCTTAAACTGCACCGGTGTCTCTATGAACATGCATTCATACCCCCTGGAGTCCGAATTCCATTTCATACCACTCCCTGAAAGAATACAACGTTCTGTTTATAATAAGCCACTATTGACCAGATAAATATGAACTGAAGGCCTGGAGGTCATTTCATGTTTATTTGATAAGGTAGTCTATATAGAGAGCTGCGTAATTGCAGCTGAAAGCAAAGTTCTGCCATAAACATGGAAAAGTCCCCATTTGATGCGCATTTGTTCTCAAGGCCATATTTGAAAATTTCCATCTTGATATCACTGATATACTAACAAATGTTGACATGCTGTTGTCGAATGGATCATTTCAACATCCAAACATAAGTGTACTTTGGGAAAATAAGAAAAATACATATTTAGCCTTAGAATATATATTTTTGTAATGCTAATTCTTTTGCTGTTTTATGAAAAAAAAAGAAGCATAAATACAAGTTGTATAGTGACTAGGATTTTATAATTTTGCAGAGAAGGTGGGTAACTGCGGGCAATAAAGCTTGTTAGTTACCTGAATCTCTGAAAATGCAGACCGTATGCAGCTGAAATTGGGTACTTCCAAAAGAGTCAAAAAATTGTGGCATGTTTTTGAAATCTGATAAAATTGTTTTTCAGGATGAGGTTAAGTGGAGTAAAATACCCTCAATTCATACTCACTTCTACTGGGTTTCATATGCTTTCAATGCTTAGTATGCATTCTTGCAACTATGCTATGTATGCCAGTATAGGATGCTTGTGAATCAATTAACATTTTTCATGTAAGTGTTACAGTAATGTCCCAGATTTGATTGTACATTTTATTTGCATGGTGTTTCTATCTTTACTATCTAAATTTAAATTATTGTATGAAGATTTTTGAAATCTGGCCAGAAAAGCAAAAATTGCTTTGTCCTCAAAGCTGAAATGGACTTGTTGGGCTATCCTAATTACAAATAATTTCACTTGGATTAGATTAGATACCAAACAAACAAAGCCATAATATTTATGTATTCAACTTCTTGGTAAGAAGACAAAATCACACAGTGAATGTTACAGTACTTCGCTATTATGAAATTAAACCTAAGGAGCAGTGCATCTTTTGATACTGAAATATATTGTAGGGGCAAGATGAGATGCCCAAGGTCCAAATGTTCTCCTCAGCGTGGAGAAACCTCATATCTGGGTGTGGTGCCTTTATTTTATACAGCTTCTTAAGAAAGGAAAGATTTATTGAGCCAGATTTGAAATAACACAGCAGGAGTTTGATTCAGTTTTCTACTGAGAAAACAACTCTCCTAAAAGAGATGCTGTTATGGCTTCCTGTCTTTTTCAGTGTTATTTCAAGAGTAATTATATACAAAAAATAACCTATACTTGAAGTATCCCAGTCCAGAATCAAGGACTGCCAAATTCCCTTGTTGCCCATTTTTATTCTGTCTTGTCCCTTCAGTGTGACATTTTCTGCTGAACAGTGAACAGCATCAGTGGTCAAGGTAGAGACTGGGCCCCATGTCATTTCAATCTTACAGGGAGCTGGTTAGTAAAATCAGAATTATATCCCTACTTGCTGAAGTCTGAAATTCCAGGTTTGCCATTTCTGAAACTAGTATGCAGATGGGAGTTTCTTTCTTGTTGAGTGTCTAATCTGAAAAGATGTGGTACTGTGAAACCTTATGAACAGCCACAACAAGCCCAGAGTTCTCTGTGAAGAACCTGCTTTAAACACCCATTTACTTAGTATCACCTACTGGTTATCTCTTTTCAGCTTCTCCCAAATTTATACTGACAATGAACTTCCCTTTGGAATAATTTGAACAGTCTTAATCACAAAAATAGTTCTGTGCAAATGTTTTTTTGCTTCTAGAACTGTGTACTTCCATACTTCATCATTCAAATTAGTTTGTTCCTAGGGAAATAGGCCTTAGAATGTGGGAGTTCTGCATGCCTGAGTTCTGGTCCCTCCTTCAGGGACTGTACATGCATCCTGCATTCTGTTTCATTTTTACTGAATCAGCATTGGAAGCAAACTGCAGTATGTTTTCCTGTGTCTTAAGAGTTTACCTTTTTCACAAGGAAAAAAAAAACCCAAACAGTTCCCGAATTATTTTACATTACTAAAAACAGGTTTCATTAAAAATTAAGAAAGAGGTTACGCTTTTAAGATGTTCTAATTCAAATTCATATTTTTGCCAATTATGGGTTTTGCAACCACATAAATGGTACTGTCTTGACCAGAGGTGGTAGTTCAGAATACTTAACAAAGGCATGCAGCATGCTCATAGCATGACATGACAGTCAGTGCCTCCAGAATGACTAAGGAAGCTTAAATGGGGCATTTGGTTCAAGCTGCCAGAATTACATACTTGCCTAGAGGTTGTTTATATACAAATGAACACTGACTAATTGCCAAATGACTGACACCCAGACCGTCACCTCGGAAAGCATGTACAAACCTCCTTTCTCACAAAATAGAACAAGGGGTTTGTGTCAGTGCCTGGTGCACTTGTGCCTGCAGCTTGGTAGCACTGCGAATTTGGCAAGAGCTATTGCGAGAGGCCCACATCCTGTACACCAGGCACATGAACTGGCCCAGCCCTGAGGAAGTTGCACAGCATCTGCTGGCATTTTGCTGGATTAGTTGCTACAATTTGCACTTATTTTCACAAGCAACAAATCTGTCTGAAGTGATACCACTACCACTTGCTATGCTTTTATTTTTTTTTTCTCCTTTGAAATACTTTTATATGTATGTTCAGACCTTGATAATATTCTTTCTTCATTGTGTTCTTTCCTATTTGACCAAAATGGATCCCTGCTCTCTTTCCCCTACCCCATCAGTTCTTTTAGAATGCAGTTCTATCAGCTCTCTACCTGCTCTGGTTTAGGACTTGGAGATCTAGCAACACGACCAGGTTGTGCAATAGATGAGCATAACTTGTTATTAAATATTACTTCATAAATGGAGACATATTCTGTCAGACATTTCTGTAGCTACTGAATGTGAGTTTGTGTATAATACCAATATGAAGGCACCTCTATTTGTGCCACAGTTTGACTTCTCATTTGGAGTTAATATACACTGGCACTGAAGACAGAGAGGCTGGCATGAAACTTTCTCTCTCTCTCCCTCCCTCGCTTTCCGCTCTCCCAGCCACTTCTACTCTTCTGTTGTTTTGCAACTGGTGGTTCTACAGGTGTTTACACACAACTCAACCAGATCTGGAGTTCCAACTGGGGATAATTATAACCTCAAAACAAAATTATAACAAATTAACAAAAAAAGATTAGTTAGTTTTTACTAAACTAAAGGGTACTTTTAAATGGATCAGCTTTACAACCCGGTTCATTCACCTGCCAAATGAATCCTTGTGCTTACGCTCGCAGCCTGGGAACAGAAACAAGCAATTAAGAGCAGGTAGGACCAGTTCCTTTTTTTGGAGGGACAGTTTTAAGTGGCTGAGTTACAGAGATACTTTTTTCTGCACTGATACCACAGGCCAGAAGATAAACCCAGAAGAGATCCTTGTTGCACATTCACAGATCAAACACAGATTTATTAGTCCTCCTTAGCAAAATCCTGGTTGTTTCTAGATGTTTTGAGGATAGAAAGGTAGAATGATCTGTAAAGGTGTTCAAGATCAATATAAGTGTAAAAAATTATAAATATTGTAGAACCCATTTATATTTGGTTTAGCTTTACAGCAAAAGGGATACACATTGCTTATGTATGTAGTGTTCATGTTGCTCCTACCAATCAAAAAGTTGAGGAATTCTGCAAAGCTTTTCAGATGGAAATATAGGCTATAATCTTAAGTACGAGCACGTTAGATTTTTAAAGTGACACAGGATTAAGTCTGGTCGGTTTTCAGAGCAGAGATCTTTGTCAAAAATCTTGCTACCACTGGTGTGGTACAACTAAGGTACAACCAAGTTGCAACAGCATCCTAAAGTGCATAATAGTACTACTGGATGTTTGTGTTGATGATGCCTACTGAAGTATCATAGAACGGTTTGGGTTGGAAGGATCCTTAAAGACCATCTAATTCCAACCCCCCTGTCATGGGCAGAGACACCTTCCACTACACCAGGTTGCTCAAAGCTCTGTCCACCCTGGTATGAAACAATCCCAGGGATGGGGCATCCACAACTTCTCTGGGCAACCTGTTTCAGTGCCTCACCACTCACAGTAAAGAATTTCTTCCTGATATCTAAACCTGACCTCTTTAAATTTAAAGCCATCACCTCTTGGGAAAATTCCCTCTCTGGCACTCTTGTAGGTCCCCTGTAGGTAGTGGAAGGTGCTCTAAGGTCTCCTGGAGCCTTCTCTTTTCCAGACTGCACCCCAACCCTCTCAGTCTGTCTTTATAGGAGACATGCTTCAGCCCTCAGATCATCTTTGTGGCCCTCCTTTGGACTGGTTCAAACAGGTCCCTGTCCTTCCTGTGTTGGGGGCCCCAGAGCTGAATGCAGTGCTCCAGGTGGTGTCTCCAGGTGGGAGAGCAGAGGGGGAGAATCCCCTCCCTCGACCAGCTGGCCACACTTCTCTTGATGTAGCCTAGGATAAAACTGGCTCTCTGGGCTACAGGGGCACATTGAGGCTCATGCTGAGCTTCTCATCAGCCAACTGCCCCCCCTCCCCAGTCCTTCTCACCAGTGCTTCTCTCTGCTCAGCCTCTTGTTGTGCTTGGGATTACCCTGACCTCATAGCTGCCCTGTTAAACTTCATGAGGTTTGCGTGGGCCCACTTCTCAAGGTCCCTCTGGATGGCAAGTAGTATAAGTCTGACTATATTCTTCACAATGTAATAACAGGGTAATATTAATTATTGTATTACAGCAATGCCTTGAAATTTTATCAGTAGTTTATGAGTGTCACGTATCTTAAAAATACTATTACTTTTCTGAGCACTGATTCCTAAATCCTGATTTTATAGTTAAAACAGTTTAACTGAAGAATTTGTTCTTGCTAAGTAAAAAACATTGCTAAATGGATGCTTTTGAGGATAGACAATGATTTTCAATAGTATAGAAAAACACATTGCAGAAAGAAGTAGTCTTTTTATAGTTCAGTTAGACTATTTGTGAGGAAAGCCAGTGAAAGCAGCTAAAATAAATTCATGGTTATCAAACATTTACCTTGAATACTTCATCAAAATGCTGCCTGAATCTGTAGCCTCTATTACTGCAATATAATGAAAAAACACTGCCTCAGGCTGTGCCAGGGGAAGTTTAGATTGGATGTTAGGAAAAACTCCTTCATCAAAAGGGTTGTCAAGCTTTGGAACAGGCTGCCCATGGAAGTGGTAGAGTTAACACTGGAGGACATGGCACTTAGGGACATGGTTTAGTGGTGGACTTGGCAGTGCTGGGTTAACAGTTGGACTTGATGATCTAAAGGGTTGTTTCTAACATAAAAAATGTTATGATTCTATAAATATAAACCTGAAAGACAAAAAAAAAGACAGGACTGTTTCAAACCACAGAAGAAATAAATGCAATCATAGCAGAGGTGTGTATGTGGCTGAAATACTGGTGGGCAACTGATCTCGAAGTTTCAAATGTGCTGATCACCATGTTTGTAAACTCATTTCTCGTGCAAAGATGTTACAGATTTTGTCTAAAATAGAATTGACAAGGCAAAAGACCAATCATAACTTTTTCATGTCAGAAACACTGTCATAAAATGAAAATTAATTGCACTGCTCATGGCAAGACAGATCTAGTTGGCAGAACAGTTTATGTTCTAAACATCTAGTGGTACTTAGACCATGCAGTGACTCCATAGTTCCAGATTTATTCACTAGTCGTGGAACAGACAGATTACCATGCATTTCTACTGGCAGATCTTGGAGAAAGGGAGGAGGAGCTAATATTGTTAAAATTTTCTTGTTCTCTTTCAGTGAAAAAGTTTTATTTGAAAAAAGTCTTGAACATCATTATCTCCTGAGCAAGAACTGATTTGAGTAGTAGAAAGGTTGATCTGAGTGTACTGTTTAAATCAAGTAACCCTCAGAAATCAGCACTCCAAAATGCTGACATTAAACTCTGATTTAATTGAGCAGCTGCTACAAGTGAATAGGAGTTGAAATAGCTCAGCACTTTGTTCGGCTGTTCTGCATGTACACAATAGATTTGGCTCAATAAGAGCATTTTTTATTAAACAATGCCTTCATTTGCAGCTAGATGCAGCATATAATTGTATCATACTCACATTAGAATATAAGCACATTAGCTTACAGTTCTGCATTCTCAAGGTCTATGGCACAGGTATAAATATCATTATATGGCTGTTCTTTCAGCCTCAATATGTGCAGAACACATCGTAAGTCAGACTTTCATAATGAGATTCAATGCCTTATGTATTTCTTTTTCTGTTAAACTGTTGGATCATGTTTTGATTGGTTTTATTTTTTTCAAAATGTAAGAAATTCCAAGAATTGTGGGGATGAAGAATGAAAAGGTACAAAAGAACACCACAAATCAAATGTCTTTTTCAAAAAGAAAGAAAAAGTGCATACCTAGTACGTTTTGCTGGAAGCCTAAAGTGACCTAGTCGGTTCAAAGGTTAAGTTGCGGATATCAGTGTCGGCAAACACTCAAAGGAGGGCACTGGGACAAGGCTGGCTGGCACAAGCCAAGGACGGTGGCGTCCCATGGCAGAGACACACTGAGAGAGAGGGAGGGGTCAAAAACAGAGCAGCAAAACACAGTGTCACGGCTGGTCCTGTTTTACACTTACAGTGGAAAAACATCCTCATATCCACGACTGTGAGAAGATTTAAAAGAAGAAAAAAAATTTTAATCTTCTGTGAGAAGATTAAAAGTAAGAGATTGCCTTGATTTTCATGCTTGGGAATGCTGAGACAGGAAGGCTGAAAGTTCATAGAAAGCGTTGCAGCACATGGTTGTAAAACAATGAGCTTCCACGAACCATAGCCAATTCCCCGAACTGTGGGTGAGTCCGTGAAGATGTAGAGGTGGCCGTGAGCCTGCCCGAGGCCAGAAGGAAGCGGTGTCCCGGTGACAGGGACGCTCGGCAGCCGCCGGCTCCCCGGCCCGGCCCGGCGCGCTCCTCCCGGCCCGGCCCCGCCCGCGCCCCGCGCCTGAGGCGGCGGCG
>VWZT01008417.1:916540-953797 GCA_013397055.1 Pachycephala philippinensis | reverse complement strand
CCGCTCCCGGAGCGGCTCGGGGCGGCGGAGAGGGAGGAGGCGGCAGTGGAAGGGGCGCAGGGTGGGCGGGGTAGGGCCGGCACATGGGCCGGGGCCGGGCGCTGCCGGGGCCGCGCCACGGAGCGGTTGCACCGGGGCTGGGTCTAACAGCAGCAAACCGACTGAACGCCTTCCTGATTTCCGTGACACAACTCCTACGCTTACTTTCGCTAACCTCACTCTCCTGGTATTTTTGCAGACCAGGGTGGAGGAAAGCATCTGGAGCACAAGCTCCTGAGTTTGAGATGTCTTTTATGTACGAGGTTGTTTCTGCCTCTGAGGTGCTCCCGAGGAACGGGCAGCATTGCTGGGAAGTAGGCTGGGTGATGCTAAGGGCAGAAGTAGTACCTCTGCCACTCAGTGGCCAAACGGAGACAGCAGGTGACTCCTTCTCCTGTGCTTGGGAGTAAGAGGGCTGCTGTTGTCACCCCTTTTCTTGATAATGTTTTTCGGCTGTAGGTATAGGTGTTGTAAGTTACTCATCTGATGTGAGCACTTATATTGGCAAGAAATACCATGGAAACTGGAGGGGTGGTCAGTGAATACACACACACACTTGTTTATGCAGAAGAGGAGCATGCAGTGAGAACTCTAAAAAGGTAATGCTATTGATTGGGAATTAAAATGAAGTCATGACGTAACTAGTAAGAGCAGCATAGTTTAATGATTGCTTGGAAAGAAAAAGACATATGAAGTTAAGTTTATGAAAGTGCTTTGTAATAAATAAAGAGCAGTATACAATGAATAGTAAATGTTTTCTTTTTTTCCCCGTTTTGAGAAGCTCTGTGTGAAGTGGATGAATGGATGTTTGTTATAGTCTCTAGGTGAGGTTGAAGTCAGGTCTCTACTGAAATGTAGTATTAAATCACATTAAGTTTCTTTAAGTTTCTGTAAGTTATCTTGGAAGAGTAAAATAGTTGTTTATCACGAAGAGAAACTAGGTCTGCTGCTCAGTGTAACAGGCAAGGTAATAGGAATGCCCATGCAGCCAGTCAGATGTAAATAGTGTTTTCTTGTGTGCATTGGATCACTTGCACAGAAAGGATAATTAGTAACTGGCTATATTTACAGTGCCACTCTTTATCCATTTTATGTCCCTCCCCCAACATACACAGGGAGAGAAAGAGACAGTAGCTTGTTTTTCAGCAGTGGAATGAAGTACCTTGAACAAGGCCTCTGCAAACAGTTAAAGACTTTTTGACAAAAATTACTTACACTCTTCTGCGAAACCAAAATGGCAGTAAAATGCTTTAGCATTTTCTGGTCTTCTAATCACTTACAAGGCCTTGTGTTCAGCTGTTAGTATAAAGAATCTCCTGTGATACGTGGGATTTCTTGGAGGGAAAAGCTCTGCTTTTCCCATTCTTCTTCTGGGAGAAAGGATTAACTTAGACTGCATTGTAATGTTCTGGGTTTTTTTTTCCTCTAGCTTTGAGCAGAAAATGTGTTTTCCCAGATGCCTTGGTAATGTTATGCTTAAAATTTGTGTTAATGACAAGTTCTAGAATGTAGGATGAGTTTCTGTGTATATGGACTCTAATGTGCTTTTTTCACCAGCCTAGGCAAAGCATATTGTGCAAGGCAAGTAGACCTCGGCCCTGCCATGATGCCTTCCCCTTCACAGGGTTTCTATCAGTTATGGGCAGAAACAAATTCTTGTGACTGTAGAATTCTTCTGGCAAGCATTTTGCTGGCTTTCACAAACCACCTGTGCTCTGGTAATGGGTGCTGTGGAAGCTGTAACAATGATTACAATGCTTCATTTGAAATCAAACCTCTGTTTTAATTAGAGATGGGTCCCCTGGCATTAGCTTAAGACTTAATGGCAGATTCTAAATACTCCAAATGTTTAGTCTCTGCAGTGTTCTGGATCCAGGCCTACCTATTACTCTAGTTTTTCTTCCCCACTTAGGGCTTTCAGTGTTTTGTGGTTTTTTTTTTTTGTTTTGTTTTGTTTTTTTGGGTTTTTTTTTTTTTTTGCATCGTTCAGTTATGACTGTGCATTACTTGTTAGGAGAATAGTTCTTCATAAATGCCTTAAAACCATGTTTCCACTTCTCTGAAACAAAAACCAACCTTTTTTTAGCTTCTACAATGAAGTATCTCAATTTAATTCATGTAATATTAGTAATTTTACCTTTACTGTTTCCATGCTTGTCTTTTTGAACAGTTGAACAGCTTCTCTATCAGGTTTCCAAGTTCAGGGAGGCAAGTATGTTCAAATGCTGTGCTTTAAATCACTTCTTTAATACGTACAGAGCAGTTTATAATATTTCTTAGTAAAGAGAAAGGACACACTGGGAGACTGAGTAGTGCCATAGGAGGCTGTAAACCTGTTTATCCGGTTTACACTGTTTGTGTCAGCAGCCTAGTTAGTCAGTGAAAAAACTTTATAAAGATTTTTTGTCTTTTAATGATTGTGATGGAGGATAAAAATGCAAAGATAATCAGAAATTCAAGAGAAGGTACCTGGCTTTAGTAAAGCCACTCTCAATGTCAGAGTGTAAACTTACTCTTTTTTTGAAAAGGCCTGTAAGCTGTGAAATATAACTTCTAAATATAGTCTATTGATAATTTATAGGAAGAGCTAATATGTATATATTCAAGCCTGGATTTACCTAGAAACTTTAGCTAGAAGAGAATGTAGTTTTCTTGGTTTTTGTTATGTACTGTAGGTGTTAGTGTGCTGAAGTTGCATGTGTTTTTATTTGTTTTAAGATGCAACTCAAGGCTTTAGGGAATGTGTGATTAAGAATTATCTTTACTGCAGAATTAACCCGAATGTTCAGTTTAATTTGAGTCTCATCTATACAAACCTTTTACTTAAATGAGCCACCATCATATCCCATAGTTCACTCTGCTGTTTGGTTTGTCTTCTGTGTGAGGAGTGTGACCAGCAGTGAGGGACATGGTTTTGCTTCTTTTCTGTGACACTGCTGAGGCTATACATTGAATGTGCTCTTTGGTTGGTGTACCACTGTTACAGAGAGCTGCTGAGGAACTATACAGGATCCAGCCAGTATATTTAGGGGCACAGGGCACATGACCTGTGAGGAAGGGTTGAGGGAGCTGGGCTTAGTCATGCAGAGGAAGACCAAGGCAACTTAGAGGCAATCTAATTAAGACCTACATCTACCTAAAGGGACACACTCTTCTCAGTGGTAAGAGATCAAGGAGGAGCAGCAGCCGTGAGTTGTAGCTTAGGAGGTTCAAACTGGACAATACAAAAAACTTCACACAGAGTGTTCCATCTCTGGGACAGCTTTAAGCTGACCTGATTTGGTGTTGACAATAATTCTACTTCAAGCTGGAGGCTGGAGTAAGTGTATTCAAGAGGCTTCTCTTCTGGATGACACTTCTATTCTGTGAGGATATACTTTCATACCTGGAGTCTTGTGCTTCTTCCGTTTAGTCATTTTCACCTCACTTCTCTCTGTGGTCACTTCATGGAGGGAGAAGATACACTGCACAGATAGTGCTGACTTCCTGCAGTGTCTCTCTCATTAAATACAGAAGTTAAATAAAAATCAATGATTCAGAGACTCCTCTCAACCAGTCTGTCAGGGAAGTTTTTCTAGCTGCCTTGTATTGAAACTTTTGTTGTTGTTGTTTTTCTCCCTCAGGTTCAACTTGATTGTTCAGTTCTGAACCATGTGGCCTGTGGGCTTATTTACATTTCTTTCATACCAGCTTTGGAGTCTTGATTGGTAAGGTTACCATACGCAGTGTATCCAGTAAGCTGTGTGGCTTGTCAGTCCTCTGTACTATGGTCAAGGTAGCAGCAGTGCATTACAAAGATAAATGTGCAGTGCCAAGTTATAATACATTTTTGAAGTCCTGCTGTAAAAGTTAATATCTTCCTTTCTAAAAATCTGTTTTAGAATAAAGCAAATATAAGAATAAGGCAGGTTATTTTCTCGTTTCATCTTTATTCAGTACCTCATTTTTAAGAAATGAACAGGTGTATGATAAAGTAGGAAAGAGGATTCAAACTGGGGAGATGCACTTCTGTGAGTTTTCTTGTACACGCTGTTCCGGATGAAGCACATATGAAATGTACCAACACCCTTTACAAAGACGCTAATGCTTCGCTTTCATGTCTGAAAATAATTCAGTTGGTACAGGCATAAGAAGCAAATGTGATCTTGGAATGTATCAGGCTGGTGACTCAGTCATCTTGTGATATGTTAATGTATGCACAAGCTCTTCTTCAGACTTCTGCGCTACTAGTATACAGGATTTCTTGAGTATTCCCTTGGTGCGTGTGATGTTAAATGATATTTTACTTCAGGTTCTGCTTTGTACTATTACATCTTTCCATGCTTTTTTGTTCTCCAAGCTTTGGAACTGCAGAATTCACTGTGTGTCCTTTTACCCAGCCTTTGCTCTTGGTTGTCCTTTTGAGTTTGTCTGCTGATGTACAATTAAACTGTGTTAAAAACTGCTCCATTGGGATCTCATTAATATACCCCTCCATTCTCCTGATTTCTGTTTCTCTCTCCTCTTTACTGATTTTTTTTTTTCCATATTTCACGATTCTTAAACCAGTTTTTACTGTTCAGCGGGATTCTCATGTATCGGATGTTTAACTGAAGTTTAGTTTAGAAGCCAACCTAGCAGATGATTGAAACATATTTTTTTCTGGTATTCTGGTGTCCTTTGACTGTATTGCGTTTTTGTTTTAATGTGTCACGTTGGTTGTGTTTTTATCTTAATTTTTGGTTAATTTCCATTTCTAACATTCAAACAGTTTAGAAGGTGATATTTCATTGAGAACCTGCATACTCATGGCAGCATTTCAGGTTCACTACATGTATGAATAATAATTTTCTGTTCATCAGTAAGCAACACACCTTGTGTTATATGTGTAAATCTCCCCCTGGTTTGGTTTGGTGGTGGCCTTATGTATCTGTATTGCCTGCCAGAAAAATGTGGAAGAAATCATAGTTACAGATAACTCAAATTGCAAGATTGTTTAGCCCTGCTTAAAGTAGGGAAGATGATGACTTCAGGCTAGGTTTCCCAGTGCTTTATTCAGCTTTGGAAATGTCCAAAGATGGAAACTGCACAGCTGTACTGATTAATTTAGGGTTTTTTGCCTTCCATCTACTCAGAAGCTCTTTCATTTCGTCTTTGTTACCTTTTGTTCTCCAGCTGTATGTCACTGAGAAGCCTGTCTCTGTCATCTTGACACTTGCAGGAAAGCTGTCTAGAAGGTACAGGATGTCTGCTGTTACAGTCCTTCGAAACCACCTCTGCTTCAGCTGGAGAGGCTCTGTTTTCTTGTGTTTTTTTCACAGCCCCGGACTACCTTGGTGTCCCTTCACCAAACCAGTTTTGTTTATCTATGCCTTCCTTATATTGAATGGGGGCAGAGGGGAGAGGGACAGGGACACTAGAGCCAGTATTACAAAAGCACTCAGAGTGCCAAGTTAGGGATAATAGGTGTGCTCTCAGTCTCCTGTCATCTGTTCTCGTTAATACAGCTGAGGATGCTGTTGCCCCCCCTTGTTTCCAGGTCATGCTTCTGGCTCCTGATTGGCTTCTGCCTACCAAGATCCTTGGGGGTTTTTTTCAGCAGAGCTGCCCCTTGGCTGAGAAATGCCAACCTGTACAACACCGAGGTCTCTTCCTTCCTCTGCAGAAGACTGTTGTCCTGCTTAATTCCACAAGGTTCCTGTCAGCTTGTTCCCCAGCATGTCCAGGTCCCTCTGAACAGCAGCCCTGCCATCATGTATGTTGACTGGTCCCCCCAGTTTATCTGCAAACCTAATGCAATAAACTTGTACAGTAAGATGTTTACTGAGGCACTGGGAATGACTCCACATCCACAGCAGATCCCTTTGCATGTGAGCAGAGCAGTTGTAGTGCACAAGTCAGCAGGATAAGCTGACTGACTTTGAACTCTTAGAAAAAAATAGGTATCACTGGCTTAAGTGTGATAAGGCAAAGTGTAAATTCTTGAAGATGTCCAAGGATATAACTTGATATTGCTGCTTGATGGTCAAACTACTGATGCAGTATTGTGTAGGCTTGAAGGTACACAACTAAATGGGCTTCAATACCTGAAAAAGGTGGACAGTTGTTATTGGAAAAGGTGACTTACTGTATGAATACTGCAGACAAAATGTTTGTAAGTTTCCGTTAAAAGATGTATTTGGTCTGCAGAGAGATTGTACAGAAAGTGGAGATTTGAGTTAGGTATTTTTCAATGTATTAAACTGTATACATGTATATTGCAAATGGAACAGGAAAGGAAGCTTATTGTTGGTTAACACATACTGAGGCATAATCTGAAAATTTGGTAAAGCATTTCTGTTTACTTTGAATGTGAAATCTTATTTTAGAAGAAAGCCCATGTAATTCACATACCAGGAATGTCATGCATGGAGCTGACTTTGTCTCCTAGCCATTTGGAGAAGTGTCCTAAGTTTGTTTCTCTTCAATTGTTTTTATTCCTGAAATTGTACATTTAATTTTTTCTGCCTACAAGCTATGCATCTGACTGTATAGCAGAGTGTCATGTGTTAGGGGGATCACAAAATGAACTTGGATTGATGGTGTATCTATGTTGCAGGCAAAAACTATTTTGATGTGTTCGAAGTGCTAATGCAACATGAGCAAAGTCACAGATTCATTTAGCATGGGGGTTTGCTTGAGAAAAATGTGAACAAAAGCATCATGTGGAGAGCAGTGATAAGGATCAAGAGTTTGGAGAGCATGACTTGGAAAGACTGAATCATAGAATAAGTAGCAGTTGCTTAGCAAGAAGAGACTGAAAGAAGCATTGTTTATGACATTGCCTTGGTCTGAAAACCTACCATTTTGGCTAAAAAACTGCAGACTACGAGTATCTTGTCGGCTGCTGTTAGGGTCTCTGTTTCTGGTTCCTAAGACATTGGAAGATAACTGAAAATAATATTCCTGTAATTATCATAGGCATATCTAACTGCAGGAGGGGGAGAAGGGTTAATGAGACAGTTGCTGACTGAAATGTAGTCCCTGCTGTTAGGAGAGTCAGGTCACCAGGTCTTACAGAATATAAAGATTTCCTACTTTAATAAAGAAACAAAAGACATTAATAGATTATAATGATCTAATTGTTATTGAGCAGAACTAATCTAATAAAGATGTAATATCTGTGCTTCCTGTTTTATCAATTAGTGAGTTGTTCCATGTGCTGCTAAATAAAAATGTATTTGGAAATATTTCAGACTACTTTTCTTACTTTGATTCATTACCCCATATGTGCTGCATGTTTAAGATCCTGTGAAAAACTGTATCTTGGACAAGAATTCGACAAAGTTGCTGCCTCTTCCTTTTTTTTAAACACCTATAAATCTGATGCACAAATGTTCAGTTCTTGTTGGGGAGTGGGAGGGTGGATAATTAATCTTCTTTTTACCTTCTTGATCATAATAAGCTCATTTATTAATTTTAAACAGTTTTCAATAATTATGGACTTGTCCAGCTTTTTTGCTTTTTCTCAGAGGATACTTGTTTGGTTTATCAATTTATTTCTCTGGGAAAAGTGATTTTTGTTATTTTTGTTACATTGAAATGAATAGAATAGCAGCTGAGAAACATTGCAAGTTATTTGAGATTTAAGCTTATTGTACAGAAAAGGAGGGTAAAGGAAAATGAATATATTTTGCTCTATGCAGAGCTTGAAGATCCTCCTAAGCTTGTATCCTAGTTCTCTTCACCAGCTCTTAGTGCCAGAAGTCCAAAGGGTGTACTAAAAGCATCAGCAAACTGAAGGTCTACAATTAAGCTCAGATGGCGTACTAAGAAATGAGAAATGTCACTCTTGTAATAATTTGAGCTAGCACTGCCACAAGAATATTTTCAGTTGACCAAAATTCAGTGGCACAGGGTCATATAGAGGCAGTTTATAGAAGCCCTCCTATAAATGTTGGAATTTAACTTCAGTTGACTTCAATTTTCAGTTGAATGCCACTGACTATTTAATATTTAAATGTCAAAGCTGCCTTGTTGAAAACTGCATCTTCCTAAAACATAATGTTCATAAACCCCTTTTTCCTATCTTGTATAAGTATGTTGGATCAGTAAGTCCTCCTCTCTATGTTGGGTGATCATATGTAATCACTCTTATGCTACAGTCATTTAACCTCAAGATTCTGTGCCCGTGCATCCAGACTAAATATTGGTCTGGTGTCATTTTGAACACTCTTCTGCATCTTTCTAGTTCTAGTCTTTAAAATCCTGGCTGAAATATTTTCCTGTCATTTGTGGATCTGGCATGCACTTTTTCACTTCAGTGTTTCGAGCTGTCGTGGAGGCCCAGTCCTGTGAAAAGGTAGTTGAGAATTGAAGCATGAATCCTGGTGTTACAAAAAGTCTTCTTTATGTCTAAAACAGCGCAGCAAAGAGCTCTGATACCATAGCACCACAGATCCCCTAGTTAAACAAGTTACTTGACTCTTGGGGTTGTGTGTAGTGGTCAGTGGTGTCAGGTTTTTCTTGGTGTGGTCTGAGAGCATCAGCTTTTGTTAGTCTCACTGGCTTGCTGCTGGCAGCTGAAGTAATGGTTGTGTTCCTGTGCAGCACTTACCTGGAAAATAAGTAAAATGAAAGTGTCGGACTGACTCTTGTTGGGTCTGAGCACTTCTCGGACCACTGCATTCTATGCTGGCAGTTGTTTCTGCTTTCATGTGCTTCCTAGAATACTAGGGGCACTGGAATGCTGAAAGATGCATTTACTTTGACCTCAAAAATGAATAGCCTGCTCATTTAGTGAGAGATAGAGGCTTTGTAGTGTGTCATCAGGGAGGTTGAATTTGTGCTTCTATTACTCTGACCTATTTTCACAGTTGAAATACATCCTAGTTTTGTTTCTGAGAGGTTAGGTCAAAATTTCTGTTTTCTGTATGAACAGACAGCTCGAGCACTTGGGCTGTGGGCAGAGGTGTGGATTTTGATAGCTTGGCCAGCTGGGTAGACAGCACACGTGGAGCTCAGTGTTGCCTGCCTCCATCTCTTGTTGACTCAGGAGACTTACATCGTGTCAGGTTATGAAACGCTTGAATCCTGTACCCATATAGTGAGGGGGAGATAATGCATTCACAGACTGAAGGAATGGAAGTGGGCACTGATGGGAAGGGTAGGATTTACTGTCTTATGTATGGGAGAGGAGGACATCAAAAACCCTAACTGCAGACTGTGAGTTCCTGGAAAACTTGTGGTAGGAGTTTCCTACGAGGTGCCTTCAATAGGGACCTGCCTTCCCCACCCCTACCCTCTGTTTGATCTTATTTTTCTGTAGTTACCAGAGTTCTCTCAAATCTCTGAAGATGCTGAAGGGCCTAGAATGGAAACCATACGAGAAGTAGCTGAGGTCACTGGGTCTGTCCAGCTTGCAGAAGAGGAGACTGAGGGGAGACCTCATAGTGGTCTGCAGCTTCCTCAAGAAGGGAAGTGGAGAGGCTGGCACTGGTCTCTTTTCTCTGACCAGTGACAGGACCTGAGGGAGCAGCATGAAGCCATGTCAAGGGAGGTTTAGGTTGGATATTAAGAGAAGCTTCCTCAAGAAGAGAATGACTGGGCACTGGAACAGTCTCCCCAGGGAAGTGGTTGCAGTACCAAGACTGCCAGAGTTTGGGCAATGCTTCTAGGCACGTGATGTGATTCTTGGGGTTCTCCTGGGCACAGCCAGGAGCTGGATGCAATGATGGTTGTGAGTCCCTTCCTACTCAGGATATTTTATGATGATTCTGTGATTCTAAATCTAAAGCAGCAGGTTCTTCTGCTGTGAAGAACAAATAATCTTCCGTTTTTGTTTCTGGCATAAGGAACGGAAGTGGTTATTTGTCCAAGACTTCATTCTGCTGCTCGATTACTGGAGAGGGAGAAGATAATTTATCTTGACCTCTTTAGTGGTACCTATCTGCAATCTCTTCAGACAGTTGAACTAGTAAGAAGAAAAAGTAAACTTAAGTTTGGGTTGAGAAAAAAAAAACGCAAACTACATTGGGCTATATACAACTGAAGAGTGTGTATATATATTTGCAGTATGCGGCTTCTTTACTTCCATCTAATGGCAGGGAGTGGGGGAAGAAGAAAACCTGTTCTGCAATGAGGGCTCTCCATTTATAGATTATTAAGGCATGTGTGGGAGCCTGGATGAGATTACTCTATTTTCAGTTGCATCCTTGGACTTTTTCTTAGGATTATTTGACCCAGACTGCTCTTGAAAGAAAATGATTAGGCTATTGGCAAAGCTTTGATAAGGGCTGAAAAAATTGGAACATCTCCAGTCAAGCAGCTGTTAGTTTTTCTGTAGCTTGCTGAGGAGGCACCTGTTGTGCTGCAAGGTCAGGTAAAAACTTTGGTGACAAAATATTTGACCTAGACGGGGAGAATGTTGGCTGCTGCTAAGCCTACACACAAACTTCTAATGTATTTTATTTGTTACTGAGTTGGCTTCATTTCCCTCAGAGATGTTTGTAGTATGTTTAAAAACTGTGAATGTAATCAGAAATGAATGTTTCTTTCAGCTAAGTTTTAAAAAGCTACTATTAGCAAATAAGGGAAGAAATACCTTTTAATGTATTGAATGAAGATAGCAGCATGCAGAGTTAATGTATAGGTTTTTAGAATTGCTAGAAACTTGTTAAAAGTAGGCTTGGTCTTGAATATCATTCATAGCTATTAAAACTTAATACCGTCTATAGATTGATCATGGGTATGGGCACATGCTTCCTCAGGCTTTTTTCAATGTATAAAAAAGTATGAATTAGAGCAAAGTTAATTTCCTTATTATCTATATAAAGAATACCACAGGAGATTATTTCTTTTGGATCTGCTAGAAATCACTACCTTGTTGACTGGTGCAGCTTGTCCTATATAGAAGTTGTAAGANTTTTTTTTTTTAATTATTTCATTTTGTTTCTTATTTTTTGGCAGTGCAGAACTTGCTGTGTAATTTACATTGTGATTTCCCTGCCCTCTATGTCCTGATAGTTTTGGCTACCTGTGTAGAAATTGGGGAGTGGGTGTATGGAAGTTGTGCCCATACTTGTCTAGTCTCTTTCCCAGTGTTGGAGTCAAGATACTAATGGAATCTAATAATGCACTAAAGATGCTGTTGGTTTATAGCATGTTTCCTTAGTCCTTCAGGTGAGGCTTAAATGGATTAGAGTAAGTTTTCTATTCTCAATGTAGCTATGCTAAAATACTTTTTTAAAATACATTTTGTAAGGTTTCTTGCTTCTATACAATTTGGGTTGAAATACTTGAGTAAATTATGGTAACAAATTTGAATGTTTTGAAATGGGAGTATAACTAATCCCATTGTAACATGAAAAACTTAATGTCTCATTCACCTAAATATTTTGGGCTCCTTAACAGCAGATATTTAACTGTTGAAGGCAGAGGCCGCGTGGCAAAGACTTAATTTTTTAAGAAATTCGTCTGAGAAATCCATGTGTGTATATAGATGCAGATGTTAAAACCCTCACTTTTCTAGATATGTATGTGCTTTCTGTTGAACCATATAACTACACTGGTGCGTCGTGATTATCATAAATATCAAGCCAGTTAGTATAAAGTAGTAGACTATACTGTAGTTACAGATTGTTGTCTATATGGCCTGTGAAACAGAGGTCATCAAAATACAGTGCCCTAATAAAAAGGAGCAGTTCTTAATTTGTGTTATTTATTTAGAATCGTCAGTGTTTATTTACAAGCTCTATGTGTTTGTTACAGACAGCATAATTATGAATTTAACACTAAAGCTCTTTATTTTATGAAAAAGCTTTAGATAGTCTGTATTTATCAAACAGGGACAAAAAATCTCCAGTTATTAGATCAAACATACAGGAACTCTAGATCCTCCCCCCTCTAGATGAAAACAGACTGGCTATAAGATCACTTAAACACAGCAACTCCAGAAATGTTGCTTGCCCATAGGGTCAATGTCCTACTTAGTCTTCATTAATTGCTTCGTGGATAGCAGCAAGTACTTCTGCAGTTAGTTGATTTCCAGTTATCAGTTGTTTGTATTGGTCAAATTCTTTAAGCATTGCAGAGGAATGAAGTCCCTATTTTAGCAGCTGGTGTCTGTTGGAATCAGCAGGAGTAAGCTGTGTAACTGGTGGATTAGATGTCTGCCCACGGGGCTGTAGTCAGCAGCCTGTGACAGTACTGAGAGAGGAAAATGAATTTAACACATGCATTGCCTCAATTTTTTTCAGACACTGGCCAGAAGAAGACCCCAGACAAGAAAGATGGGCGACGAATGTCTTTTCAAAGACCTAGAGGGACTCTTGAATATTCTGTAAGTTAATGCTTTATTGTTAGAATGTTAGTGCAAAGCAAGTGCAGGCTAAAAAGTTGCATTACAAAATATAACCAAAACTGTAATGTACATTACCTTTTATCTTAGAATTCTGTGTATATGGTAGTTTAGTTTGACAGAAATTAAATTAGGGAATTAACTAATAGTACTTATGCTGTTTTTTCCCTTTAAGTGCCTTTTTTTTTCCCTTAAAAATCCCAAGCTAATTAAACTCTTGACTGGTTCACTTTTAGGTAACTAGTTAGAAAAAATAAATAACAATAGTTGTATAATTATGTGCAAGTTCTCTGCTTTCAGCATTATTAATAAACTGTTGCTGTCAGGGGAAATAACAGAATAAAGTTGGGAAGGGAAGCTGTATCTTGATACTGACCTTCTGGTATTCTTCTAATAATTGCCATAGATCTGTTCCTTTTGCTGTATAACTCTGTTTCTGCATCAGTATCTGAAAATGGAGCCTTTCTCTTCCCTGTTCTGTTCTTGAAATGACCCTCAAACTGTGCTGCAGTCAGCTTTCGCATTTGTGGTTACTAAGGGAAACAGAAGTGAGAAGTATCTGTCTTGTGTTATATACTGGAAATATAATTAAGCCTATAAATTATGCTTATAAGAGTTGATGTTAAAATAGAGGAAGTCTGCCACAGTTGTCTTTGAATGCTTTTGAAGCTGGACATGATAAATAAAAATGTAACTTCTTTATGAAAAGTCTTTACCTGACCTCTTGGTGTTCTCTTATTCTAGGAATAAGAGATACGGGGGAGACTTAACTCTGTTACATTAAGCCAAGCTGTGATACTGCTTAAGTACTGAGAAGGTTGTGATAGTCATTTGGAGAGAGACAGAGTATGTGTGTAGAGGAGCAAGAAGCACTTCATTAGTGTGGCTTTTATCAGAATTTGAATATAATTCTAGCCTGTACTAAAGACTTCCTGAAGTTGAAATTCAAAACAAAAGTTCTTGCTGCTTAGGTCCTAGCAGTTGAATGTTAATGTAAATGAGACTGTTGTTGATGTTATATTAACCCCATTTGGTCTGAAATACCTGGACAAAATGGCCAGGCGTAGCTCTGTATTACTGACATCCATACTCAGTAAATCCCATAATTTGGCTCTTGCCATCGTGTGAGCGCTTTTACTTTGGTATGTAAGATTCCAGGCAAAGTAAAAGCAACAAGCTTTCCTTTTTTTAACTTGGTGTGTTTGTGTCAAGTTGTCATGTACTTCTGCAGGTTTTTGTGTTCCAGTAGGTGGGGTTTTAGATCCAAAAATAGTTTTCTTAAGACGTACTGAAGTATGCATCACTTCCTTGTGAGTCAAAAAGATGATTCACAGGACTCAGTGGCTTTTTGTCATTAAACTTAGTCTACCTTCTAAGGGAGCCTGTTGTATGTATGGAACATGGTGGATTTCAGCTTCATAAATGCTGTATTCTGACAGGTCTTGTTGTACATTTCACTCATGAAGTACTTGAGGAGCATCATGTTTTTGGATCTTTTGATTAATACTGTGTACATGTATTTTAATAAACTGCATGGATCTAACCTTTAGGAACTGAGAGGTCTGGTAACTATTGTGGTAATTTGCTACTATTGTTATTTATGACTTTATTACATGTAAAGAGATACACTTGTGTCTGGTTTCTGACTTAATCCTACTTCCTGTCACAGTGACAACACGTGCACACACACACGTAATTATATACCTGCATGTGTTGCTTCTTGAAGAAGTATTAGAGAATGAAGTCAGAAACCAGACTCCCTCTCACCTCCCAGCATTGTTGAAGTTAGTGGTGGGTTTTGCCTTTTTTTAGATAATAATTTAGTGTGTTCATTTTTCCAGTGGCTACATGGTTTTAGGAGGGAAGGTCTTATTTGTATTCCTGAAGTTCAGAGTGAGTTGGCATCTCACTGGTGCAAACTATGGGGTTTTAATATGAAGTAGACTTCGCACCAGAATTTTTTTAGAAAACAAAATTACTATGGGACAAATAAACAACACAATAAATTTTCACTTTAAAGCTAAAGACAAAATGCAGTTGGTGTTAAAGATTTTAATCTAAAATTCCCAAGGTATGAAAACTTGAACCTGCTGTTCTGTATGTAGCAGCATAGAGAAGATGTCAATAGATATGCTACTAATTGATGGAAGTAACTCCTAAACTGCTTCTAAAGGATACAGAAAAAACTGGTTTATTTTGCTGATATTGCTTAGACAGTGAACAGATATCTTTTAATAGAGTATCCTTTTCTCAATGTCAGTCAACATATTAGATGCAAATTGGTATTGTCAGTTTTTTCGGAATTCCCAGTTGGTGCTCCAGCTGTATGTTTTCCCCTTCAGCCTTTTGTGTTCCGTGTTGTACAGACACAGCTGGTGCCTGCCTGTAGGTGTCAGGAGAGCCAGCTACGGGCGAATAGTGGAGCATGGGCAGACACTGTTGCCCACTGATCACCAGTGACTGTAGCATGCTAGCAGTCTTGTGACTTCAGCAAAAGCCTTCTAACTGCTCTTCCTTTTGAGGAGAAGAAAGAAATAATTGTGGTTATTTACAGATAGGTTTGGGTTTTGCTTAAGAAAATGTTTGTAAGGGAGAAATTGAAATGGATGATCTGGTTTATCAGTGTTACAGAATCCAGTGTAAGACTTCCCTTCCCTTTATCTCTCTGGGGATTGAAGGCTGTGCTCTTCTCTTGAAGTAGGGAATAAGTACTTAATACACAGATTATGTTGTCCAGGTTATAGAAGGAGTCCAGTATCAATTCCTGAGGGTCACAGAAGCCTTTAGTAGGCCATAGCCTCAAGACTGAGTTTTCAGCCTGTATATAGAGAGTGCTAAGTGTTCTCTTCTGGTGTCACTAGTTCTATTGCCATTGTAAGCCTTTACATGCTATTTAGACAGCTACACACTTTGGAGTTTTTGGTGATTTTTTTTTTTTTTTTTTTTTTTTTTTTTTTTTTTTAAATTTCGTGGCTCTTCCATTTCAAACCCAGGGGGTGTGGTTTTGTCTGACTGCCGCTTTGCTTTGAGCATGCCATTGTCATAGTCTTTTAACCCATTTTGGGGAATATAGGAAATGTAGATCATAGTGGTGATGTTGCTTCATCTGTTGCCTTTTACTAATTATTTTTGAAGTTGGCTTTATGATATTTACATACAAGGTTTGTTTTACTGATGTTGCATATTATGTAAATTAGGCCTATTAACAATTAGTTAATATAGTCGTAATTGGTATTTCTAAAGGCTTGGATACAATGCCAGAGTTGCGCTATCTGCTCCTATTTGTCCTCACCCTTTTTTTTAGTCTTCCCATCTGTTTAATTTTGTTAGTTCATTTTAATACTCTTAATCTATTGTTTGATTGGTTTGTGGATCTTGGACGTCTAGTGTTGAAATAAAAAAATAATTATTTCTGCACTCTGATTCATATGTGTTTGATGTGTAATTCTTAATGGAGGAATGAGTGAATTCTGACTGTTGCGATGCAATTACAGTAAAGTTCATTAAAATATCAGTAGAGAATTTGGTTTAAAATAAAGTTTTTAAATAACTTTGCCAGCTGTTGATCTGAGGGAAGTGAAGGTAGTTTGAACCAGAGATAGTGGTGGCTGAAGTTCTCTGTCTGCTGGTACACACAAGTGCACCTGACAAATATTGGTGTATTCTCCATAAAGATTTAGTATCCAAATATTTATATAAGATTTTTTATATTCAGAATAGCGTTTAAATAGCTACCTCAATGTATAGAGACTTTATTTTCTGAGAGAGAAGGAATAACTTCTTGCCTTCTGTTACAGTAGTCAATTGATAGGGGAAAAGCTGGGGATCCGTGGTATGTGGTGGCACTATTTCAATCTTGTTAGTTCTGTGCTTTTCTACAAAGTTATTCTTTGAGCTTTTGGCTGTTCTGATTCTACTTTTTAGAACAGTAGAGGGCCTGAGAAGTCGAAAGAAGGCCTTTGAATCTAGGAAGATACTTCAGGAAGTCTCTATTATGTGAGCAGTGTCTTTGTTTTAAGAAGGTATCTATGCTGGTCCCTGAAGTCCCATATTGTGTGGAAATTTACCTGTGCGAACTTCACGGCCAAACAAAAAGGAAGCTTATACTTGCCATTATGTTTATCATGAGCAAGGT
Source organism: Pachycephala philippinensis (assembly GCA_013397055.1). Lineage (NCBI taxonomy): Eukaryota > Metazoa > Chordata > Aves > Passeriformes > Pachycephala > Pachycephala philippinensis. Next base: position 937,307 of record VWZT01008417.1, on the reverse strand, counting down.
AAACCCTTTACTTGCCAAGCTATCTGACAAGATGTTTTTATTTCTGAAGGCTGTAAAAAGTCAATGCACTCTAAAAAGGGCAATTTGTTTTATATCATAAGTTAGTCTAAAATCTTAATTGCTTCAATCATTGTGATCCATAAGAAATATTTACCTAGCAGCTAACTGTTGTCCTTCAGCATTTATGTGAGAGCAAACTTAGGCAAAACTTTTGAATTTCACTTTACAGTTTGTTTTTGCAATCCTTCTGTATTATGTAGTTTCTGATGGAAACACTGCTGTTCATTGATTTGGTGGTTAGTTTTCTTATGGTCTGTGAAGCACATAGTACATATCTGGTTTAGTTACAGTCCTGTTTTGATTTCTACTTTAGTACCAGTTAAACATGGTGTATGAAAATATTCTTATTTTTTGTATATTTTTGATCATACAGTACTGAACAACTGAGAGCTACTACAATACATTCTTTCATACTGGAAATACTGGTGGAGAGAGATGTTTGCTGCTTTGTTTAGCTTATTGGCTTCCTGTATAAAGAATTCTCATAATAGGTTTCTAATCCTATCTTAAAGAAGCTAATTGCCTTTTCTTTGGCAATGCTTATATCTTTTTGTTAGTGAATCTAGGTTGGCAAGTGCACCTTCTCAAAATTATATGGAAAAGAATTCTCTAACTGTACTTATATTTAGCTGGAAATGTATCTTAGCTTCTATACCTTCATCTTGTCTTAACTGATAAAATCTGTTTTATCCTGGTACAGTGTTTATGAAGTCTTGTGCCATTATGCAGTAAACCTTTTTTTTGTTTGTTTTCTTGTATCTCCATTATTCCTAAGGCTATGAATTCTTTATTCTGAAATAGTCTTTCTGTATAAATTTATTTTTCCTTTTGCTTTCTTGTGGTAGCTCATTTTAAATACACCTTGGGAGATGGAGGTCAGAATATGAGCTTGAAAAAAATCCTTTCCTTAGTTGGGAATCACTTTCTCAAAATGCTTATGCTCCATGTGCTGTCATAGTAGTCGACCTGCTTTGCTTCATCATTTTTGCATTTTCTCGGTGATGGATTTTGCTTGAAAGTCAGGGTCTAACAGAAGCTTATTTCAATAGTAAGAGAGTGTGTTTATGGAGAGAACTCTTCAGCTTTTCTGTAGGTGAAGAGTGGAGAAAAGGAGTTGAAGAGGGAAAATAAATCATTCTATAAACCCAGTCAATGGTGTATTGGCCCAGTGATAACCAGCAGTGAATTTGTAGAGCAGAAGTTCTGGTGCAGTAGCTCAGCCTACAGCTCAAACTGTGTGACTGACACTTTTGGCCACCTGGAAACATAGTGGGAAGGCATGTGTTTTTACGTGGGGTTGCAGTAGACTAATATTTAGGGGGTAGGTATGTTTTTTGGGGTGGCTTTGTTGTTTGGTTTTTGGAGGGCGTGGGCAGTCATAAGAAATGAAGACATAAAAGTTCATCAGAATCTTGGTAAATCTACACATGCTAAAATTTGTAAGCCACTATTTGAACTAACTGCTTACAGGTTTGTTTTGTTTTGTTTTGTTTTCCTTAATTGATACAGGTGGAATCAAGAGATACTTTAAACAGTATTGCCTTGAAATTTGATACAACACCCAATGAACTGGTTCAATTAAATAAGCTTTTCTCCAGAGCAGTCGTTCCTGGACAGGTACTATTACACTATATATGTTACTTATCCAACAAAGTCCTCTTTACTATGTTTCTCAATCCTACCAGAGTGCTAAAGTACTTCTCTTACTGGTTTTCCTATTGGTTTTGTAAAAGAGTTTTTCCTTTTTCTCTAGTCTGTTAATTCCTTGTGCCTATTAAATAACTGCCTAAAAAGGGAACATGTAAGGCAGCTACCTGTCTCTCTTATTTAAGGTCAGAGGACTTCTAAAACTAGGTGTACTTAATGGTACAATAATAACACTTAGATACAAGCCAAATTGTTGCTTTGCAAATATAGCAGGCTGTTTATCGATTCTTTCTCAGCAGACACATTCAGGGTACAGCTTACAAACAACATTCCATGACTGCATATTACTGCCTGCTATTCTATTTTAATAAATTGAATAATGTTTATGTTCCACTTTGGAAACTTGATGTTTTTACCAGCAGTATATGAATTAGCATTCACTTATTATGGGTCAATATTACCTTTTTTAGGTCAATATTGCCTTTTTTTTTTTTCCTTCCTGCCTGTTTTTGCCTTCAGTTTTCACTTCTCCTTGAAAGCCAGACTTGGAAACACGTGATAGGTCAACTATGGTGTTAGCCATCAGCCATTTGGTATTTGCCCTTTGTTTGATAAAATTCTGTGTTCATTTCTGATTGCTGCAGAACTTTCTCTAGGTAGATTGAATGCCTACCATAGCTGAAATAAAGTATTAAAGGTGTGAATACCTTCAGTTGAATTTTTTTTACTTCAGTGAGTCTGTTTCCTCTTTGCTCAGATAGTAGAGTCATAGCAAGAGAAATAATTGGACAGGTCTTCCTTGGACACTCCTATTTCTGGCATGCTGTATATTTTTAATGCTTTCTATCTGAACTTTTTCCTTGGTTATTATGACCGAAAATCAAAATTATATCAATATAGCATTTAAAAACTTGAAATGCCGAGATTTCAAGTGCTTTGTATAGTATTGTTTTTCTCCCATTAACTCATAATTCTGTTAAAAGCAATAGGATCAGGAATGGTTTGGTGTAGTTTATTTTGAGAAAGCGCAGTGAATATACCTGAACTGGTGGGAAATCTAAAGTAAATCTGAAAGCATAACTAACTTCTAACTACATTATATCTTCTTTATAGATTTTGTATGTTCCTGACCCAGACTACATTTCTAGTGTGGACAGCTCCCCCTCTCTAAGTCCTGTAAGTCCCCTATCACCTACATCCTCCGAAGCAGAGCTTGACAAGGCTGCCGTAAATGTAGGTATACCTGTTGTCCTTGAAATTAATTTTCCCTTACAAGATAAATGTTAGAGATGCTATGCTTTCTTCTTAAACTATCCTTCTGTTTTGGGGAGAAAGTACTTGACAACACTTGGAGTTGAAAGTAAAATAGTTCCTTTTTAAAAGCAAATGCAAGATTTTAATCTTCGTAAATGACAGTTTTCTATGTGAAAACTGATTTGAAGGCAAATTACTTGTAGCAAAATACTGTCATTGCACACTGAAATCTTAATTAGTTTCTGTTGCGTTTCTGTATTTGTTATATTTCAGAGGTTGTTAAACATTTGTCTCTAATCTTATTGATAGTTTTTCTAGAAATTATGTATTGGCAGGAATGCTCAGGCACCCCCTGCTTGCTGTAGGTGTGTGGGAGAGGGTTCTCTAGTTTCATTTCATAAAATAAAGTAAAAAAAAAAAAGTTTCAGTGAAAGGCTAATACAGAATAAATTGTAGCTGACATCTACTCAGTAGTTCTACCTTTGTTGACTTTCAAAATGCTAAAAATGTTTAGCCATCAAAGCTGTGCTGTAATTCAGCTCAAATGTAGATTTTTGGGTAGGAGCTGGCTTTGTAGAAGAATGTCTTTCCAGGAACGCTGGTTTGCTGTTGACAGCATTTCATAGAGAGCAGTCCAACCAGGAAGATTCAGTATTTGAGCCTGAGCTTCTCTGAAGGTTTTGCAACTATGACCTTATTTGGATGCTTCCGCATACATCACCACTGTTCTTTTCCCAGTTATTATCTTCTTCTCTCAAATAACAAGTTTTCTTGGTAGCATATTTTGATAGTACTCAGTCAAGCTGACAAACATCTATTCCAGGACTCTGTGTGCTCAAAGTTCAGGAAGGTTTGAGACTTAAAGCATTTACTTATTTGCTTACATGACTTGGTGACTTGGTTCAGATAAGTTTAAATAGAAAGCTTTTGCTTTGTTGCTGAACAGGTTCCCAAGCTGCATTACAGAGTCTATGATGTTCCTTCTGTGGAAAATTACTGTTTGGTTTTGCTGTGATACCTTTCCTCTGTCCTAGTGTGCCAGTTCTTATGTCTGCTGTCATTTGTGCTGAATAATTTCTTTTATGTTTGATGGCAAACTGGGGGTGGTGTAGCACAGTAAATAGACTCACCTGCAAGAATACATTCTTGTATCATATATCTTTTGTCCATACCAGTCTCAGAAAGACCTGCCCATGTAACATATGTTGTGAGAAGTTACTGAGGGAAAATTATCAGTTTTACTATTAGAAGTTAGAGCTTTTCCTACAGATTCCATGCCAGAAAAATACCTTATTCTTGCTTTTGTCCATTATTTTGTGTATCTGTTAGCATATACTAGATAAGGAGACTTAATAGTGTAACCATACCTGTAATTTGTTTGAAAACTTTTTATTGACTATATATGCTCATAGTGGAGGTAAAAAACTTGCAAGTGTAGAAGAAACAAAGTAAATGAAAATACTTAGTTAAAAACCTCTTCTGTAAAAGATTTTTTCATTTAATGTAGTCAATCCAGTGCTAACAACAATTGGAGTGTTAAATTTCATTTAACTGACACTTTATTATTACATAACTATTTTATGCATCTTGTTACACATTGTGGATCATTACAAGCAGTTCTTAAATGCTTCAAGAAAAGTCAAATGAGCAATGGGTAACTATATAATAGTGTTTATTCAGTTTCTGAGGCTTCTCAAGGTACATCTAAGGAAGGAAGAAATATTTGTCAGAAAAAATCAAGGAACAGAAATCACTTGTACTTGTCAGTGTGGACTATGTGCCTTTGGTTTTGTTTTCAGTCTCTCCAGAAACACAAAAGGCACTCAACTTCTGTGCGAGCAGTTAAAGGTTGGAGGGCTTTCTTCATCATAGCACCTGTCTTTCGTGTTTCTCTTTTCTCTTCTTGCTGATTGCTATCATTATGAAGGGGAGAAATACTAATATACACTCTCTAATGCTCTCTTGATGTTTGTCTTCTTTGACTGTCCTCCAATTTTGACTTCAGATTTGCAGTTTAAATTTAAGCATGTTTCAAGGTAAAGATGTGCTCCTCTGCTTATATAATGTAAAAGAGTTTTCTCTCTGCTCTGGTCATAGAAGTCAGTGATTTCTTGTTAACAAATTTAATAAGAAGACTAACAAATATCTGAATGTCTGTTCAGTCAAAAATACACTGTCATGTTCTGTTCTTGTTCTTCTGTTTTATTGACCATTGGAGTAGCTTAATGCAACCACGTGGCTAGATACAAACCAGCATGTGGCTGATAGAAGACCTGCATTACCTTGTTAAAGTTGGGGGGTTTTTGGTAGATTTTTGTTTTTGTGGTTTTTGGTTTTTTTTTTTTAATTTTGCTACACTTAAGCTAAGATTTCAGTGTGTATTTTAATAATTTTGTTGCCGTCATTGTGTATGTAAGAACTGTATCTTAGATTTTGAAGCTTTTCTGATGCTGCTGGATTTTTTAAGGGTCATTTGATTTTTTTCTTCATTCAGCAGTCCTAGGCACATATTTGAGAAGATGCTATATACTTTGCTACCTATAAAGCTTAAATTCCACTTAAAATAATATGTAGTGGCAAGGGCATCATCATTAAATTGGAAAGTCTACCACTGTGGTGGTGCATCACCCCCACCCATCCCTTTCCCAGGCCGCAGTGGGATCTGAGATTGTGTGATGTGGCAACGTGATGAGAAATAGCTGGCTTATTCACAGTGGGCTCAGATATCAGCTGAGCACTTTGAGAGCCATTTGCTAAGTTGAGTCACAAGGGTGACCATGTAGTTTTCAGTAGGAAGGCGTATGTAGAAGGAGAATTAATCTCCAGGAAGTTTGTTTCCTAATTACACCTTGATTAGCTTTTTCAGAAAAATTCAGTTTGGTGTTCTGTATATTGTTATGGTTTTTTGGTTGATCCGTAATGAAAGTTGAAAGATGCAGGCAAAGGCTAAAGTAGTGCCAGAGAGATGATGAACTGAAAACAATTGTGCATAATGTTCCTGGATATGATTAAAGACATTTATCTGCAATCTGTACTAGTGAATGAAAATGAACAGGAAAACAGAAAACCAAAGGGAACATGGGAGTTCATGTTTTCTAAAAATAGTAATATTTTATTAGTAACTAAAAATAGCAGTTATGTATGAAATTGAAGTCTGTAGATGTGGTTGAAGCTCCAAAGCAGGGTTTCTGTGCCTGTAAATTAGGCTTTGGTGGAGTCTGTCTAATGTTTGTTTATCTTTAATTTGAAAACAATTTTTTTTTGCTGTCTGTCCTGTCCCTGGTAAGGTTCCGTGTTCACTACTTAGTTTGGATATACTGATAGGCAGTGAGGTAGATAACTCCTTCTACTATCTTCCCAGGGAGGTCATGAAAGAAATCCTCTGAAAGTTAAATCCAGGCAGATGAATGACAAAGATGGTTGGAAACAGCCAGAGAGAATTTACCAAGGCTGTATCATACCTGACAAAACTGATTGCTTTCTGTGATGAGATGACAGGCTCAGCAGATGAGGGAAGAGCAATGCATGTTTCTTACCCTGACTAGAGCCAGGTCCTTGACACTGTCCGAAAGTAGCCTTGTTAAAATACTGGAAAAATGTGAACTGAATGGGTGGAGTAGAACATGGGCCAGAAAATTGCCAGGATCATTGTGTTCAAACTTATTCAGCATTTGTGTATGTCATTTTTTTTTAATCTTATGCAGAATCACAGAATAGCTTGGGTTGGGGGAGGGACCCTAAAGATCATCCAGTTCCAACCCCTCTGCCATAGGCAGGGACACCTTCCACTAGACCAGGTTACTCAGACCCCCACCCAGCCTGGCCTTGAACACTGTTTGCTGTGGTGGTGGTTGGTTTCAAATCCTTGAGGGTCCCTGTTGGGGCAGTTCTTTTATAATCTGCCCATCAGTGACCTGACAGGTCAAATTGCACAGCAGAAAATCTCCAGAAATGAATATTGAAAAAGGCAAATTGCTAAGTTCGTCTTTGTTTCTATTTCCTTTCAGGATTCAGATGGAGTCCAACAGAAGGAGTCTGCTGCTTCACCAGCACATGCATGTGTTCGTCCTTCAAGAGTGGTATCATCCACCTCCGAAGAGGAGGAAGCATTTACAGAGAAATTTCTAAAAATCAATTGCAAGTACATCACTAATGGCAAGGTACTGAAACATTCAGGTTTTACTGTTACTGTATAAGACGTAATAATGAAGCATGTTTAAAGTATAAACATATAGTAGACTTCAGTCAGGGCTGACTAGATGAATCAACTCACATGCAGATATATGAGTGTATAAATACACTAATTTTTTACTCACTGTTTCCTTTGGATTCTCCAGGCCACTTGTTCAGGACATGATGCAAGGAGTTGAGATGTGACAAACTTCCCTGATGCCATACTGTTACATAATTCTTGTATATTGAGGGCATGAGGTCTGTTTGTTCCTTATGTTAGTATCTCTCATAAGTAATTGTCTTTACTTACAGTGGAGAAAAACATGCCTTAAACTGTACTAGGAAATATGTAGTTGTGTAGCTTTGCTTCCTTTTCTTTTTAAAGCAGAACAGGGCAGGCAGAATAAACCTCTGGTTCTGCAAACAAGTTCTGTATTGTTCTCCATTTGGTTTGCTATGGTATGGTAGAAAGCTTGATTTTGTTTTTTTGTTTGAAGGTGTTACAGTTCTCTCAATAGCATCATTACGCGAAATGCTTCCAAGTTAGCGGCACTTAATTAGCCTCTGTTCAGTTCATAGGTGCATAAGTCTTGCACAGACTTCTAGGGACTGAGATAATGTTAAAATGCTTTACTTCAGAACACTTTAGAAAAAATCAAAATGTATTGCTCCCCTACCTCACAGAAAAATTACTATTAGACACTTTATCTATGAAAAAGGCCTTTGCTCAAGCTGAACGAATGCAACAAAATTCAAAGTACTTGTAATACTTCCTCCTTTGCCTGAAGTTTGGGTATATATGTAGAAATACTGCTGTTTCTGTGTTGTTCAGCAATAGGTTTGCAGATAAAGTACACTAATGATAAACAGATTAATAAGAATCTCCTAAAATTGCAAATTTTTTTAGCTGATGGGGAAAGGATTGCAGATCGATGTGTGTCCAGGCTTGAAACCTTTTGACAATACATATGTATTGACAAAAGCTATCTTAGAAGTTGGTGAGGCAAGTACTGGAACAGCTTTGTTACTTTGTTCTACTTTGCAGTTAATTTTCTTCACTCGTTACATTCTGTCTGTAGCTGACTTTTTCAGGCTGATCCTAGGCACCTCCTTACTTACAGTTTTAAGTGCTGTTACACAGCAGAATTGAGACCTGTGAGCCTTTGTTAGAACTTGGAGGTACTGGAAAAAAATCCGGGGTTAAAATTTACAGCATATTATTTATGTGCTGAAATTTCCCCTCAGAATATTACAGGGAGTATTAATGGCATCTGTCTTTGACTTGCAGTGTTACAGCCTATTTTCTAAGAGTTTCAGGGTGAATTCTGTTTCTAAAAATTGTATAACCTATTGCAGTACCTGTCCATACTTGGGGAGGTGGATGGGAGAAAAATGAATACTGACTTGCTCAGATTTGAGTCCCAGATCTTGTAAGTTTAGCATGTAATTTAGTCTTTGTGGCACATATGGTAGGAATGTCCTCCTGAATGTTGTCTTGCCTCTCCTTGATACATTTTGTGATGATGTAGGATGATAAACTTTCAAAAGTTTTCTGGAGAAAGCTTTAAAGATTCATCCTCTGCTTCCTACTCTGGAAGTGATCCTTGAAGCTCTTTAGTTAACCATTCTTTAGGGCTTCAGCTGTGAAGTCAGTCATCACTGCGACTGCTGCTTGTAAACTGAAATCTAGTGAAAGCCTGTTTTTCAGTGTGTCTATGCAAAATGACTTTCCTTAAGGTAAGACTGTCTCACTTCTCACTTTTTAAGACTGTTTGTTCTGTATGTGGTTGGAGTTGGGTTTAGTCACACCTGTGACTTCCTGGACAAGCACAGAGGAATTCTCAGAGGAGCAGTGACTGGAACCTTGGAATGCTTGCTCTGTTCATTGCACTTGAACCTGTTAAGTGGTTATGGCTACTGATAGAGGCAGGGTGTTGAGCACAGTAAGAGACAGGGTCGTGTAAATATTCCACATTCTGTACGGACAATAAACCGGTGTAACCAGTGTGCTGCAGTCACACCTTCACTCACTGCTTACTGCATATGTAGGTATGCCCTACATATTACAGCTGCCCTGTTGGCTTCTGTAGAAAAGTGTGCTGCTCTGGGTTTTTTTCATGCTTTGCACTGTTCCTTGAGGCAAAAAAGGTACTTTAAATAAAGTCTGCTTGATTGTAAACAAAACTAGTAAGGGAGGTTTGAAATTCTTTGTTATTTTTGCTAACTTACTTAAATGTTTTGAAATGTAGTAGTTAAAGGGAAATTACTAATACTGAGGCTTGAAAAAAGCCAAACCACTGACCTAGAAACGAGAGCACAGAAAGCACGCATTTACATTAAGTGAAAAGGACACTGATGAGGTTCAAAACTTCTACAAGAAAAAAAGAATAAAATAAATATTACTTTCATGATAAAAGCTTCATAAATCATAAATTACAGTTTTTATTCAACCTTGTGTGTTCAAGAATGTAGTGGAATTATTTAGAGAACTTATCTTTGAAAACTTCTTGTTAGGAGTCCTTTCAGACTTTCCTAGAAGTGTTTTACTGAACTGCTTAATCTTACTGTGTGGACTCACCAATATGATAGTTTGGCTCTAAACCTCCATTTCTAATGATTGTTCAGATTTCCATCTCAGGTATTGCATGGGAACTAGAGCTTCCATTTTGTGAAGTCTAAGGAATTTTAATGGTAAGAAGACAAAACTGATTCAGAACTGAATACCTGCATGTGCAGTTTAATCCGCTTTCAATATGTATGTTTTTATTTATCTGGATTAATATTTTCTGAACCAGCTTTAAGACTCAATGGGTCTATCTTTTTAATAACCTAGAGTGTCCACATGGTTTTCAGTATTAGAGTGGCTTAGCATTTCTCTTTGAGGATCTTAAATCTGAACTTCACCAGAACAGAATTTTACTTCATGTCTTTAAAATCTATTATGTACAGGAAACTTGACTTCTACAAGTGCTATTTTTTCCAGAACCAGAACTTCCTGTAACAGTATCATGTTGAACTACTTAGTAGCTACAGGCAGAGTCTAATTTGTATCTCGTTTTCATAGACAATATTTTTAGTATTTTTTCTCTCAGCAACTTGTTAGTAAGTAGGGTCCAAGAGAAACAAGTCACTGGTTCTTTTGTGGAGGATGTCCTAAAAAACTGTTTCCCAAGGTTCTGTATCAACTTGAACTGTTTATAGATGTTCATTTTTTAAATTATGTTTTTCCCAAGGACTAGAAAATTAGGAGATTAGAGCAAATATCAGTATACTGGAGTCATAGCAGTTGGTAGTGTGCGTGCCATTGCCCATTGCTTTTGCTTGAGCTTGTGCTCTGGTTTGCAGATCTCTCTCTCTCTCTAATAACGTTGTTAGTACAATTAATTCTTATAAGTATTTTGAAAAATTGAATTTGGATAAAATAAAAGTCAAAGAGCTGTTTCTAAAATTTTGAATATTTGATTTATATTAAGGGGTTCTGGTCTGAAGACCCAACATGAAAGCATGCAAAGGAGAAGCTGCGTTCATCTTCATGTCTTAATGTCGGTATACAAGGGCATTAATTGGTTTTTCATAAGTAAGCCCCCATGATATTCTTCATTTTGAAGAATATATTCACACTGAAAATATTTTCAGTAGCTCGGCCAGGTCAGAGAGAGAGCTTTGGAACTTTCTCCCTGCTCCCAAAGCAAGGACCCAAGGAGATTATATATGGGGAGCAGACTAGGCTCTCAGTCATCTTTGGTGCTTGTAAGATAGCAGGGAAGATGAGTTTGTTGGAAGTAACTTACCAAGAACAGCATTATAGAATCATTTAGGTTGGAAAACACCTTTAAGACCAAGTTCAACCTTTCCCTGATCACCACCTTGTCAATTAGACCACGGCGCTAAGTGCCACGTCCAGTCATTTCTTGAACACCTCCAGGGATGGTGACTCCACCACCTCCTTGGGCAGCCCGTTCCAATGCTTAACAATCCTTCCTGTGAAGAAATTCCTCCTCATGCCCAGCCTAAACCTCTTGCACACCTTGAGGTCATTTCCTCTTGTCCTGTCCCTGGTTGCCTGGGAGAAGAGGCCAATGCCCACCTGGCTACAACCTCTTCTCAGGTAGTTGTAGAGAGTAATAATGTCCCCCCTGAGCTTCCTCTTCTCCAGGCTGAACAAGCCCAGCTCCCTCTGCTGCTGCTCATAGACCCTTCACCAGCTCAACTGGCCTTTTATGGACTTGCTCCAGCACCTCGATGTCCTTCCTGAACTGAAGGACCCAGAACTGAACACAATATTTTACATGTGGCCTCACCAGTGCTGAGTACAGACTGACAATCACTGGGCTGGTCCTGCCAGCCACACTACTGATACAGAGATGCTGCAGGGTTTTTTCTCGTGTCACCATTATTACCTGCTCCAGGGTATTTTATAGGACAGCTGTGACATCTGCTGCCATAGTGCACAAATGTGTGTGAGTGCAAAACCAGAGAAGTTGTTTTAGAACCTTAAATGAGTACATGGTAGTAAAATGCTCAGGAGTTCATCATTGTGTACTCTGAGACAATAGTTCTAGAGTTACATGTATTTTGGGAATGCTAACACAGAAATCTGTCTGATCCATAATGACAAGCCAACAAGGAAATGAAGTATCGGGTGTTTCCTTTAAAGAGTAGATGCAATTTTTATCTTGACTTAATGCAAAGCTGTGGTGTTAGCTCTCAAAGGCTGGAGCTGCTGCAGTTTCCATCTCTCAGGGAAGATCAGCATAATGTAATGAGCAGCTCTTAACCAGTTGGCTAAAGGCTTTTATGCTCCTACTTGTATATTTTGTTCTGATGTTATCCTTTTTTCCACCCAGAATCAATAGCATTTGTTTTCTGTCCATGCTAGAAACAACATCTATTGAGTAATAGGCTTGAAGGAAGCTTTTGCTTCTGCAAACAAGTTAGAAGATAGTAAAGACAGAAGGTATTTGTCTTGTAAGAATCACAGAAATTGTAAGAGAAAGTGTCAGAAACATTGGCATGTCTGAAAAAGAGTAATTAAAATTTGCAGCCTAACAAAATGTTTCTTTATCTGGCTCTTACCTGGGCATTACCTAGCTACCTGGGTTAACATTTAGTGGTCATGGGAGGTAATAATGAAAAATGACAGAATTGCTAATGCTAATTAGTGTATTAATTAATATAATTAGGAATTTAATTTATATTAATTTGGAGCAACAGTTCTTCTCTAGAAAAATATCCTGAAGTGTCCAAGTAGTAATTGTGGACCATGTCTAGTAACTTGTGAGCCAGAAATGTTGCATTATGTTTTTTAAATAGATAAGACTAAAATAGGTCATCTCTTGTTGAAGTGCTATAAATCCATTGTTTTCAAGATACCTCTATAATCTTTCAGTTCCTTATAGCAATTGCAAATGAAGTCTTTGATCAGCTACTTGGTCAAATACAGATAAAAGCCTGATAGTTCCGAGTTTCTAATTCTCAATTTCTATTGCTGTAGTAAATTTTACATGGAAATAGACTTTCCAATTAATGTTCATGTTGAATGTCCAACTATTGGTGTTGAGAGTTTCTTCCAAGGCCAAGATAAGAAGCCTTTATTATTTCTAGCTGTGTCTTTGAGGCTGCAGAGGTAGGCTTTAGGATGTTCCATATGTGCCAAGGCCATATCAATGTACAGGTTTGGGATTTTTTGCCATTGGACAAGTCATTGTCAGACTTCTCTAGGAAGCTTCCATTTACAATATAAGATCTCTTAAACTTGCTTTTCTTATATAGTGAGTAGCCTTGCACATGCACAGACTTTTGTCCTTGATATGATGGTGTTTCCTTAAGATACTAACAAGCTTGGCCTGTGGGGTTTGGGAGGAGTAAGTTGGTGTTTTCTGAACTGCTAAAACTGAGTCTGAAGCAAGACAATTGAAATGAGTGGTTGACGTGCAACTGGTTCTTCATACATGTTATTCTGATGATGTGACTCTAGTATTCAGATAAGCAATGTCAAACGTATGAAGCTTTTTTTCTTTAATCAATTTTTGGCCTGTACTGTAAGCTGAAGCAGTCTTACCTGTGCTCTTGAAAGCATTGGAGCTTGTTGACATGAATGATATGTCAGTTGGGACAGCACGCCCCTTGACAGAAAAATATCATCTTTATTGCCTCAAAAGCTTTAGCACTCTCTATGTACTTAATTTATCAAGGAAGGTTCATGAAATAGCGAACACATGAAGACAGTTTTACTCTGGAAATGAAGAACTCTAATGAACTCAATTACTGCTTTTTTTTTTTTTGCTGAGTAATACGTAATTTTGGAAGTTGGTGTTGAACACTTAAATCCTTCAGATAGAGCAGTCATACAGCCTTACCATTTTCTCTTCAGCCTGACTGTTCTGAAGATCGACATGCAGTATATGGGCAGTGAAAGAATAGAATAGAATAGAATATTTTGGTTGGAAGGGACCTACAATGGTCATCTAATCCAACTGCCATCAAGACTATGACATTTTCTGGGTCAGATCTAGAGAGTATTAATAAAATTCCATTTTCATGACCATTAGTGAAAGAGCTCACATGTAGAAAAACTGCTGCTTTTTCTGTTTTAATTATGTACTGAATTTACAGAAGTTATAAATGTTTAAAGAGCAGTCATTCTTCTGAGTAGACTCATTGACTTCTGCAGTCACATTAAATTTGTTTTCTAGACTACAGCAGATATAACAAAATGTAGACTTCTCTTGACAGTTGTCCTCTTGGAGATCCTTTTTGCACCTTGAAAGTCTATTTCCACAATACTGTGCTGGGAGAGAAATGCCAGTGACAGTCTTTTTTCAGTACTTTAAACACCTTGGAATTATGTAAATATGTTCTGCTGACTTCGACGTCTTCAGCATATGTGTTGCACTCTAAAAGATATATATAAAATCTGACTAAACACTGAACAGCTAAGAGACTCAAGTACAGATGCTTGAGCTGCTTTTGAGACCTGTTTTCATTTTTCCATACTAGAGATAGTATTGGTCATTGTTGTAGACTTTAATACTAGGTTTTTTGGGGGTTGGGTTTTTTTAACTTGCACTTTTCTGTTTACTGCTTGGCACAGTTTTCCTACTGTGAAGGTCATCAGCCATAACCTGGGAACAAATTTGCTGAGTTTGGGAGAACTGTAGCTGTGTTTTGTGCTGTGCTAATGTCTTCTTGAAATGAAATAGAAAACAATACACACTGTTTATAATAGTTGTGAATGTTTCATCAGTAAGATAAATATTTAATTCCTTCAACAGCACATGAAGTGACCCTTTACTGGTTCTTGCACAAAAGCTTTGAATGTCTGTCCAGATTTGTAGAGTCTTTGAGTCAAGATATGTAACTGAAGTATTCCTGTCATTCTACTTAAAGCTAGTTTTTTTCCAGTTCATAATTTTAGCTTGAACTCTACTGTCCCAACAGTTAAATGAATATCTGTAGCAGGCAATTGTTGTATGTTTGCATGTGGTTCTAAGTTTTTTGTTTAAAAAAATTTCAGCATATCGTAAATAAATTTTGTTTTTACAGCTGTGTTGGATAAGAACCCTACAATTCATAGTATGAATATCAAGCTCAAAGTTTTTTGTAGTCAAAGTTTAAACTCTGCTTACATTCATGTACTGCAGCAGTATCATTGTGACTAAAACCATCCAAAATTTCATCTTTAAAAATCTTAAGTATTTTTTATTCTAGTTTCATCCTGTAAATGTATTTGTCCAATCAGTCAACATGTCCATTAAGTTAGAAGGACTTGAATCAGCCTCTCTGTTACTTTTGTGTAAAGAAAATTAGGATAAATGACAGTTTTTGAAGGTCTCTCTAATGAAATAGTAGAAAGCGAGCAAGAAGAGTTAAGAGTCAAGTTTTAGACAAAAATTGCTTTCAAACCTACCAGTTGAGCCCTGTGGTTATCTGGGAAGGATGTTTCCTTACCTCAGAGGAGCTGTTTAGTGTATCCTTCAGCGTGTAAGGATTTCTCTTACTTTACTAAAACCATTTACTGATTAGTTGTGAGGTATAAAGCTGTTTCCTTTTGGGAAAGCAGGTGGTATTAATTTGCTTCCCCAGAAAAAGTTACAGTTTCTTGTGTTTAGCAGTGACTTAGTAACATAACAGGTTGCTTAAATATAAATTAAAAGTTGCTTTATTTAAAATAAAGTAGAAAACACCTTTTTCCTACTGAAAAATGAAGAATAAGCTGAAATTTGAAGGAGAAAAATTACCACTTCTTTTTCCTCTCATTTTAGGGTACGGTCAATGGTGTGCTGCTAGTGACGCCAAATAATATAATGTTTGATCCTCATAAAATGGATCCTCTGGTCCAAGAGAATGGCTGTGAAGAATATGGCATCATGTGTCCAATGGAAGAAGTGATGTCAGCTGCTCTGTATAAGGAAATTGTGGACAGCAAAATTAAGGAGTCATTAAGCATGTAAGACAGAACAGTATTTGTAAAGCTTTGAGTAAATTTGAACTGTAGCCATACTGTTGACCATACAAAACTAGCAAACCAGCATTTTCCTTCTTTTTCTTGTTAGGAGAGGATATCAAAGATTGGCTTGGAAGGATCCTATAGAAAGCTTGCTTTACCTTCAGTTTTCACACCCTGTACCTCATGCAGGATAAATCCTCTTCTATATACATGGATTCTAATTTCCTCCGTTAGTCTCTTATAAAAATCAGTGTATAGCAAGAGGTACCACACCATTTCCTCTGCCCCTTCCCTGCTATGGAAACAGTAATAGATGTGTTTGGTACTTCAATGATTTGACTGGCATACATAATAAGAAAGTGCAGCTTTGACAGTCTTAGGTGTAAATTTTTATTGTTTAGCATTTTTCACTTGCTTCTCAAACTTGTTGTTCTAACATATGATTTAGACTCATTTTCTAAGACACATATATATTTTCATAGGACTAGGAGTATATTTTCTTTTCCCTTTTTGGCTAGGGGAGGGACTGCGTATTCACCTGTAGGTGTAGCCTTTTTTGCAGTAAACAGTGAATTTGGATTGGTGAGCTCTATTCACTGGTGTTTAGTGCAGCAGGCATTTAAAATCAACTTTAAAGAGCATTATGAGAAATGTTTGTTCCGTTCTCTCTGTTGCCTGGTTTTTATACTGTCACCAGAAAAAGATAAAGTCTCTTGAAAACCAAAAAGGATTAAAAAAAAAAAGTCATGCCACCTTTACCTATCACAGCCCATAAAGCACAAATATTTGCAGACTGCCTTGACTATCTAGCTGCAGGGAAGTGGGCTTCTTTAAGAGAGTGTAAAGCTGTTTGCTCGATATGTAACTCTATACCCTACTTAAGATAGTTTCATTTTTTAAGATGCTCAGTAACTCTTAAAAAAACCCTCTTACAGTTCGTATAGGTAGTACCCTAAGTACATCTTTCTTGATAATCTTAACTATCTGGACACTCAGAAGTAGTAACTTGCCTCATACTATTTTTAAGCTCAGTTTTGGCATAAACCTGGGAGTGACCTGATATTTTGCCATGGTCTTGTTTGCTGCCCGATCACATGTGTCTGTTGAAAGGGCAACTGAAGTACATGTTGCTACAGTAGTACTTTTGGAGCTTTTGATATAGAGTGATGATGCCTTCAGCATGATTGCTTTCTGGAAGTTTATTTTCCAGACTGAGTTTGAAAAAGTTGCTCACAGTTCCTACTTCAATTGACATACAGTAGAAGGAATTAGATGACTCTTTTTAACTTACTTGCTTGAATCCTAATAGTGCAGTTGCAAAACAAGTATTTTTCTGTAATGTTTAGTTTGTTAATGACTTAATAATGACTTACAAATTTATCTTCGATGCTGTTGATTTTTGTGCTCCTGTAGCACGTGCGTTTTCTGTTTTGTTTATAATATGAATGCATATGGAATGAAAATGTGTCTGCTAGTAAAAGGTCACACTCTGCATTCAGAGGCCTGTATGTCCAATTTGATATATCTTTCTTGTCAGCTTTATAAACTAGTAGATGGAACACTTGTTACTAGCATTTTTCTTCAGTCCCTGCACTTCTGTGCCTTAGCTAAATATGAGGTATATTTGTAAATTTGTGGGAAAACAAAAACCAAAATTTTTGAGTCTGTAAACAGAAGTCCTAACAGCTTCCACTAGATCTGATAAAACCTGTGTGTCTTCAGGTATTTGACACTTAAATCATGTTTTCTCACTGTTTTTTTTTTTTCCTACATATTCCACGGTTATAGTTAACCTTCTTTGACTCTCCCAATTTTGCCAACTTGTCAGACCTGCTTAAACTTGGAAAAGCAGTCTTTTTTTCTGTATTCAGACTGTTGATATGAAAAATGGTCATAAATCCAATGTATTCTCTGGTTCTTAAAACTACAATTTCACGTTGTATAGGTTCTATATGTAAGCCACAATCTATGCTGAAACTGGACAAAAAATGTCTGACCGCATACAGGTGTTTTACAGGTTTCATGAACCTTACGTTGTGCTTGTGTAAGAGCATCTATTATGACTATAATCCTCAAAAATTAAGGAAATGGCCTGGTCTAATAGGTAATAAATTCTAAAGCCTAATCCACATGCTTTGTAAGCAAAATTACTCCATCAGCAAAATACAAGTGTCATGTTAACACTTGGATAAGAGGGTGCATATGCTTTGCAGACATCCTGAATTTTAGCAGCATCTCAGTAATAAGATGTAACTGAATATGAAATTTTGTCGGACTGTGGAGTGAATTTATTTTCTTCAAAACAGATTAATGTACAAGCTTCTTCAAAGCACTTAATACTAGGTAATGGAAGAGTTGATGTGCTTCTGATAGCAAAGAAGTTGACTTTGAGAACTCTAGTCAAGCATATGTTTAAGTATGAGAATTTTTTGTGAAGGTTGTGTACTGCAAAGGTTTTTTTTTTTGACAACAGGGAAAAGCTTGAGTTCTGTAGGTCTAGTTGAGCATGTTCAACTAGTACCTTTCTAGTCCTCTTCTAAAACTCATAGAATTTCTAATAAGTTTATTTTGAAAGGCAGGTTTGAGCAAGATTATTTCCTCTGGGGAAAATAAGTTTTTATGCTTGCTTTTTTTTTTTTTTTTGAGCTATTTATCAACATCTTCAGTTGTATCCTCAAAGTTAGGTACCTGCTGAAGACACTAAGCACTGTTTCAGGTATTTTCTTTGGGCAGAATAGTGAGATCTACGTTGATGGTTCCTGCTGTTCTGCATTGACTGACTTCGATATCTGAGGTTAGACCAGATAATTTCTGCCATTCACTTTGTACCTGTGAGCTAGGTGTCAGCTTCCTTTAGGGTGGGACATGTCTCTACTGTTGTACTGACCTCTTGGGGAGACAAACAACTGTGGATGTTTTTTACCTTTAGAGATTGTGGTTGTCTGTAGCTTTTTGTTGGTTTTACTTTAGTTTTTATTTTATTTTTACACTTCAAGTGCCTCTCACATTCTTGTTAGTTTCATAGGGGAGCTTCTTGTGAAAGTAATGTCATGAACTTGGGAAGTCCAAGCTATGTCACGCCAGCAAAAGGTCAACTGTGTTTACCATTACAGGATCACATTTTATGCTTGTTTATTACTAATGCTCTGGATTAAGTTGGGTTTTAGGGTGTTCATTTGCTTTAAGAGCTTGAAGAAAACGTAGTGAAGAAAAGAGCTTGATATTAGAGGTACCTGTTGTAACAACATCCCTATTTTGCTCAACAGAGATGTAGAACAGCTGTCAGTAAGGGAACTTGGCCATTCCAAGAAAGCTGCAAAGAGCAATACAGATGACGCGGATTCCAGGGTTCGCGACACAGGCAATGACAGTGCTAGTACTGCCCCAAGAAGCACAGAGGAGTCTCTTTCAGAAGATGTATTCACAGAATCAGAACTCTCTCCAATACGTGAGGAACTTGTTTCCTCAGATGAGCTTCGGCAAGATAAATCTTCTGGAGCATCATCGGAATCTGTCCAAACAATAAACCAGACTAGTGCTGAATGTTTAACAGTCATTTCAGACTCAAATGAAGCTGCCAGTGACTTAAAGCCCAGTGCCGAAATGGTTGTAGGTGGTAAACAGCTTGGTACCCACTTAAATTCAGAAAGTGCTAAAACGTCTGTAAAGGGGGGACAAGAACCTGGTGAAAATACTGCAGATGTCCTCCAGCAGTCTTTGCAAAAATCACAGGGTAGTGAGGAGCACAGCAAAGAGACAGAAGTGGGCAAGGATCCAGGTTCCTCACTAGGAAAAAAAGCAGATAATGAAATGGAAGAGGAATGTCCAGCTTGTGAAGATACCACAGACTCTCAAAAGAAAGAGACACCTAGCAAAGGAAAAGCAGTGGGAGAGCAAAGTCAAGACTCAGAGGCTGAAGTTGAAGAACTCCGCAAGCTGTGGAAGACCCACACTATGCAACAAACAAAACAACAAAGAGAAAACATGCACCAGGATTCACAGAAAGAAATCAGTCAGAAAACTGTATCTGCAGGAGATGGGCGGTCAGAAGGTGAGTCAGTGAGTATTTATGGATACAGTGTTAACCTTTGTATTTACAGTGTGTCACCCTTCAATTTAATGGCGTGTTTGGATTTTTTTTCATCCTGTACGACATATCTCTCCATGTGCTGGTTATATTTCTCATTGGCTTGAAGATAAGCCAAAGTTAAACTTTACATAAACTAGTGGAGAAAATATTGCTTAGGAAACTTGAGAACATGGATAACTTTGTAATTTTACCTAGTTGAAATTATATTTATGGTCATATTAAATCACAGCATCTTTGTAGGAGAGATTTAAACCTGTAAAATCAGATGCATGGTGCATTGATCACTGTACAGCTCACAGTTAAAAAGGTTCTTTAGCAATCAGCTGTTGCTTAAATTTTGATCCCAGTGTACATGTGTGTGAATGAATTTTAGGGAATTAATTTGAGGTTACAGCATGTCTGCCTTGTGATTAAGGTTTACGGTGTGAGCAACAAAAACTGGAGTCTTAACACTATTTAA
The DNA here is from genome assembly GCA_013397055.1 of Pachycephala philippinensis. NCBI lineage: Eukaryota > Metazoa > Chordata > Aves > Passeriformes > Pachycephala > Pachycephala philippinensis. Next base: position 917,174 of record VWZT01008417.1, on the reverse strand, counting down.
TGTTTTCAGAATTTTGTTTCGCTTGCATCTTGTCATACTTTCATGTTGATTAGAACAAGGTTAAGCATACAAAAAGCTTTGTTCAGGATAAATAAGAGCTAGATGCTAAGAAACTAGTGCTATGGATACAGGGAACAACTAGGTTTTATTTCTTGAGTATCTTTATTCTTCTGCAAAGATCAGGGCCTGGCATTATTAGTTGGAAGTTACCCTTAAAGTTTGTTCAAGTTTTTATCATATAGATATATGCCATGCCTTTAAACAGCTTAAATATGCTTTTGTATGAATTTGATTTTGCTTTCTAAAAAATTCTTAAGTTACTTTCTGATGTCTTCCCATCCTAATAATGGAGATAACTGAACTATTTGTTTTAATTGTGCAATATTTGGGAAACTAGAAAAGAATCCAATAGTGTGTGACAGGCATTAAAGGTAAGTGAAGTGCATTTGAAGGTTGATTTCTTTATGTTAAATATTAAAGTAGAGATTATATTGAATAGAGGTACGTTCTTTGGTTAACAGAAGTTCATCTACACTTCAAAATCTGATATAGTAGTTTTTGCTTGTGGTTTTTTTTTGGTTTTGTTTTTTTTTTGGGGGGGGTTTTTTGTTTTGGTTTGGTTTTTTTTTTTGTT